>JANSTU010002516.1:0-18546 GCA_027564075.1 Bolitophila hybrida
CAGAAGCTCCGGGAGCTCGGATGGGAGGTTCTTTTGCATCCACCGTATAGTCCGGACCTCGCACCAAGTGATTACCAACTGTTTCTGTACATGGCGAACGAGCTTGGTAGTCGGAAGTTGGCCACAAAAGAGGCCTGTGAAAATTGGCCAATAGGGAAGCGAGCATCTATAAGATAGGCATTATGAAGTTGGCATCTCGTTGGGAACTAGTCATCGAACAAAACGGCGCATATTTGGCTTAAATCGGATGATTGTAACCAATGTTATGAATAATTGAAAATTGAATAAAAATAACGCAGGACTTTTTTTACACCCTATTATATGTTAATAATAAATTATTTATAATACACACAGTTATACTGCCGTCATTTTATTTTCATAAAACTCAACATAATTTTTATTTGATAACGTAATACTTATTGACAGTGATTTCAACATAAAAAGTGAATTGTTTGTATTGTATATTATATTATATATTATTATTGTTATATTATTATTGTATATTATATTGTACTTTACTTGGAAAAACGAAAGGAATTGACATATGTGTGTTATTTTAATAACGCTTGGCCATCTAGCCCTTTCACTACGTTATTGTTGTTGCCGCTTGTCGCTTTTATATAATGTGTTTAAGGAACACCTAGGATTTTATTTCTAAAATCACCAGGATTAGTAGACTTGGGCATCGTCAGCAAAAATGTGGTAAATGGTTAAATTTTGTAAAATAAGCGCTAGATCATTAATAAAAATAGAGAATATTATAGGACCAAGAACAGAACCTTGCGGAATTCAAAAGTTAATCGGAAGAAAAGTGAGAAGTGTTTTTTTTTTCTTAAACCATATTTGAAAGTATCCAGTAAGTTGTTGGCGTCGAGATGTGTATTTATCTTGCTTTTCATATAACCAATTCTAAAACTTTGGAGAGGGCGGGAATGATACTTGATTTTATTGAGATTTCGAGTTGAGTAAACGTTCTTACGTTATGAACGTTGCTACTAAATACAAGATCAAGAAGAGAAGAACCTGTAGAGAAAAAGTGCTTAGGAAAATTTGAAAGTAAGCGAAAAGAATATTGAGATAAAGTTTGAACGAAACGAGTGGTTTAGGGTATAATAGCAATAATATCGTTCGTTTCAAGGACTTTGTGAATTTCTCGAAACAGAGTTCATGTGGAAGGAAGTATTATTTCAAAGCAGTAAACAGAAACAAATAATATTCTGGTTAAAGAGAGCACAACAGTGACACCTCTTAGCAAATAATCACTGAAAATCGCAATCTCAAAACAACATAATTAATATACTAAATAATAAATCGCCATTGTCTTGAAGTTGCAACGAAATTTATTATTTAATCTAGAGTTATCAACGGCAATATGTCAAATATTAAAGTGTACGTTTATATTGTTTTCAGATAACTCATATAACCACGAACATCATCGATAATCTAGAGTTATCAACGGTAATGTTATGCTTCTTCGCTATTACTGTGGTGACATTCACAATAATGATATATAGCTATAGTTAAATCTTTATGTCTAATAGTAATGTGTACACCGATAATCTAGAGATAACAACGGTAATGTTATGCTCCTTTGCTAATGTGGTGTTGACATTCACAATAACGATATACAGCTATAGTTAAATCTGTATGTCTAATACAACTGTGTTTATTGTTTTCAGGAAAATTCCAATTCCACGATAACTAATTCGGAACCGATAAGAAGTTCTTTAACATTTGGTCTAGGTATCTGCATAACGATCGTGTCTGTGGCCATAATTATTCTGGCGGTGTACATGGTTTGTAAGTCACAACAATGTGGACAATATTTGGTATCTGAGTCGCCAAAATAAAAGGTTAGCAGCTTGTTTATTTGTGAGCGCATATTCACATTGTGACAGTTCACTGTGTATTGAATAATTTGATTTCAATTCATTTTTTGAGATTTAAAAATTGATGTTAAAAAAATAATAAATATACATATATATCTACATTATGTTGAAAAAATAAAGTCTGGTCTCTCACCCTTTTAAAGGTATTTAAAGTTTGTATAATAAATTTTAAGGAAAAATATTAGATACATTAAATAATATTAACACATTTGATAACAACACAACGGAAAAAAAACCTTAAAATAACAACACAAAAATGCCTTCGACCAACGATCAGCTTGAGCCAAGTAGACCAAATTTCTAGAAAAGAGCCACATGGAGCAAGTCAACAACAAGGAGATGTTCCCAGCCGACAGTGCACAGAACCATTGTGTGTATCACATCCCGCACCATGCTGTACAAAATGAGAGCAGCTCCACAACAAAGCTGAGTGTCGGGTTTGATGCCTCACACAAGACCAGCAACGGTAAGTCTTTCAACGAGCAGCTTCACGTCGGACTTAAGCTTCAACAAGTGCTTACAGCGATCGTAATGCGATGGCGTCGTCATGTTTGCAGCAGATATAAAAAAAATACCGTCAAATTCAGGTACACCCAGATGACTGCAATCTGAGGCGCATTGTGTAGCGATAGGATCCAAGTCAGTATCTGCGCACATATCGGTTGAAAACGGTCACATATGGTACGACCTCAGCACCATACCTAGCAATTCGCACGCTGTGTCAACTCGCTTCTGACGAACAGCACCATCATCCAATAGGATCAGAGAGTAGAATCGGACGGAAAAGCTGCAAACATCGCAACATTTCTGGAATAGAAGCAATAAGCAATTATAAATGAGCGTGCGAAACTCAGTTCTGATGGATTGTTATATGTCGGAGGACGCCTTGTCAACTTGTCAAATCATTGAAATGATCATGCCACGGCGCTCGGCACTGTCAAGACTGCTAGTGGCGCATGCCACTAGTGCACACATACCACGGTGGGCCATATCTGATGCTCGCATATCTCATACGACATTATTGGATCGTCGATGGACCAAGATAAGTGCGCAATCACGTCCTCAAATCCACTATCTGCTTTCGATACACGTGCACTACTGGTCGCCAGTTCATGCGCGCTCTACGGCACAAAAAATATTAATCTTTCGATTTTTTTTAAATGGATAAAATCGAAATTAAAATAAAAAAAACCTTGATATATAAAGACCGTATTCAATATAAACAGAACCTGAAAATGGAATATATGAAATTAAAATCTTATGTAATTAAATAAAATTGAAAATTAGATTTTTTACAGAATCGATTTAAATCGATAAAGAGTGTTCTTATTCCCCCTGATGCTTTCCTATTCTTTGATAGGGAAAACTCTATTAAAGATAGAATAGAAGTTCCAATAATATACCACAAAGTACGAAGCCCGGCTGACAAACGAATTTCACACAGGCTGGCCTGCGGACCGAACTATAGGTCACTGCCCGCTAGTTCTACAAACAACGCTTGCCGAAACCTCAAAAGCCTGACAATACAGTAGTTCAGTATAGCGATTCTGTTATTTTTTTTTCATACGCTAGCTACTCAAATGAAGCTACTATTTTGGAACGCACTCTTTGTTTTTATATGATGATGGGTTTTATTTCAGCATTTTTACTTATTACATTTACGACGACAAATTTAGGCAAATCCAGAAAATCGCAATCACATATTTTATTTATAATTCGCATTTGTTAAATAACCTAAACATCCGTTCTCTAATTCTAATACAATAAATATCGATGTATCAACATTACGTAAACGCACTCTGTCGCATCCGAATTATCTGCACCCTGTTACATGCGGCGCTACTGTGCCATTTTCTCATTTCTCACGAACTCATGTTTCGCCATATCGCGCACCGTTTGTTCACTATTCACCGATTCACTCCTCACTGAAAACAACAGTGTAGCTAAAATGGCGAAAGTGTGTGGTGTTATTGTCGGTCTGTGTTGCGTATTTTCGTCTATTTTCATCGCCAATGCTTCCCTTATATTGAAAAGTAAGTAGAAAACTGTTATTGGACAGAGTACGAATACATTACCAAGAAATGGCAATCATCATAAAATAATGGATTATGCTCTTCATATGTATATAGTTGAATTCTGTTGGTTTTGTGTCTCTGCTGTGTGTGTATTGTGTCTACCGTAATAATTTGTTGCCTGTTTGCAATTCCATCATTAAAATACGCGTGACGTGCATGCATTCACTATTACTATATAAATTAGCCATCGCACGCGAATTGGGAATATTTCGTTTAGTGAATTGCGCAGACACATGTGACTGGAACACGTATTTAGGTACGTAAAAACGAAGCTGAGCTGAGTGCAATGTGGAAACTGTAAATAGATGTTGCTCCTCCAGCAAATCTGACGACAAGCGATTAGAGCGCATATTGCGCTGCGAGACACAGACAATTATATATTATATTATTATTATATACTGTCATTATGATAGTATGCGTGTATTTCTGCTATTATATCCAATACACGAGTGTATTTTCACGCGATCATTCGATTGCGTGTGGTGAATCAACTTTGCCTCTCAGTATGTCTATAATATGACGCTATGCTACTACTTGTCTACGCACTACGCAAAGCCTTTTGTTGTGCAAGCACTTTGCAGTGGAGTTCATTAGCCGCACGCGAGTATCGAGAGAACAGAATGCGCCATTAGTTCAGCATTTGTTTTTTACAGGATAATTGACTACTCAACATACTCAACCATAACATACCATAAGCTCGATATAGGCGATATACGCGTATTGCGCATAACGACCTGTTGGTCTGGCGTGTCTTGTCTCTACTCTGACTATAGTTTACTGTCTTGAATCTGCGTAGTATTTGTCGCTAAGTTTCAAGGTTACATGCGATTTGTGTGCTGAAAGCTAATGGGATGCAACACACACACACAGACATGTAATTTTATATATTTGTATTATTTGACACAATAATGGGCCTTACTGCTGATATACTATGTGTTTCAATTATTTCCCTATAATAAACCTATATATATCTCACCTAGTTTGACACATCTTATCAATTCCAATGCATCCTCAAATTTTCTATAAGAAACTTGTAATAATATTCTTATAATCTTATCAGTGTTTTTACATTCATAACGACACAATAAAAAAATGTTTATGTTTATATTTTGCTGCTTTGCAAGCAAGTTTTGATAAGCATTTTAATGCATATTTTGGTCTGATAGGAAGTTTTAGAGCTTATCTAGAAATTGTATTTAATTCAGCGTATAAGGCGATAAGAATTGCAATAAATACGGCCAAACTTCCGGTTAATCTTGTTTTAAAATTAGAACATGTTTTAAATTAATTAGACTGAAATAAAAACACCTGATCGGCAACTTTTATTTTATTGGTTTTAAAATATTTTTTTAAGCACACACGCTTTCGTACGTGTTTAAAATCGATTTTTTCAATAATTTGGAAATAGAGGTTGCCACCCACTAGACTTCATCCTCCTTTTTCGAGTTATTATATTATATATCCTATTGATTATTTTCAGCAAATTTTTATAGGCTCTTTAATATTATTTAAATATAAATTAATATTATAATGGAAGCGTATAAGACGATTAGAAATAAAATAAATACGGTCAATCTCTGAAAGTAATAAAACATATGTATTTTCTTCATTATAATTAAAATGTTCATCGTATGCTGTAAATGAAATAATTTCATAATAATTATAATATTCATAAATATAAATTTAAATATTGGTCCATAGCTCCCAGTGGCATTAAAACTACTCCCAACAATTCGTTTTAAAAAAACAAAAATTCGTCGGAGTTCTTAGTTTTTTCATCCTGTATATATTACCTATAATTCCTAAAAACTTAATTAACAAAAAATATAAAATATAACTTGAATAGTCCAACAAAATGACCGGCCTATCTATTTATATAAAAAAACGATATATTTATAAATATTTCAAAATTAAAGCTATTTTGAGTATTAATATTAAATATGACTAAATGCTGAAATAAAAGGAAAAAATATAACCTGATTTTTACAAATATGCTCAGTTTATCAATTCAAAAAAAAAAAACATTCAAAGGATGTCAACATGAAACACGTGTTGGAATTTCCTAGTTGGATATGGCGGCTGACAGATTGCATCCGCGGCGCATATCTACATACAATACGGAGGCCTGTCAAATACGCATCTCTTCAATACATAAAACCGTGGAACAGTCCGTGGTAGACGGCAAAAGGTGAAATCGATATTGTACTGATTATTCCGTGTCTGTTGATAGGTAGCGCTGTATTTGAGGTGAAATTGTGTAAAGAATATTATTTAAATATTTTTTGAAATAAATTATTAAATTAGAATATTATTGTCATTATTGACATAAGAATAAACTAATAATAATAAAAAAAAGAAAAAATTGCTATTAATTATATTTTTATTGGTAACAATATACACAAATATATATATACATATATATACCACGTATAAACAATATCCGAATCATAGGTCCGATTTCATCAAATGCGCGCGCGCAATAAAGCAATAAATTAGTTAATTAAATAACACACATTTATTTCTTCTTTTTCAATTTGTCATATTGTTTATATATATTTTAACTCAGTCAAACTTGCCACTCTCAATTGCTGCATGGTGCACATGGTTCGCAAACAATATTTTTCACCTAAAAAATAACAAATTGTAGTATATCGCCGCCATATGTCTAACCCCGCTTAGACATGGCGGCTGTTTGATTGCACCCGCGGCGCATCTCTACATACAATACAGAGGCGCCCCAGATGCGCATCGCTACAATTCTTAACACCGTGGAAGAGTTCGTGGTAGGCGGCTAAAGGTGAACTACTGCACTAGATAGATGCCGCTGTATTTGAGGTGAAATTGTGTCAAGAATATCATTTAAATATTTTTTTAAATAATTTATTAAATAAGAATGACCTGATTAGCTATTCATAATAAAAAACAAATATTTCAATTAATTACATTTTTTAATTAATTCTATTCAATGCTCGCGCGTACTATCAAAATGCGGCACTAAACTAAAATAATAAGAAAATGTTGTTGCTTCGTTCTCTCACATATTCATAGTACTTCAAATCCAGGGTTGAACATTTTTCTGCAGCTCTCTCCAATATAATATTAAAAAGGCACTGACACTTTTTGCATACACTTTCTCACACATACTCACAAAAACTCAGAGTTGCGATATTAACTAATTAAATAACAAAATAATACAAAGATTGACAGTTTTCATTATTTTTATTGCTTAATAGCAATGCAAACAATCACTATTAATATTGGTGTATATGAAATCGAAATGTGACACAACAAACGTCAGTTCACTGGAACGAACGCCAATAAGTCGCAGTTTTTGTCAATGTGGTTCGCATCAAAAACGCGCGTTTTGCTGTCAAAATCTTCCCCACTAGACTTCATCCAATTTTTTCGGGTAATTCCCGTATACACATGGATCACAAAGGATTGCCTCCAGTTGAGATTCTGGATCCTTATCTAGATGCACTGCAAAACACACACAATGCGAACTGCATGACCGCCCACGGATGCTGATATTATATGCTGGTATTGACATTTTTATTGTCGTCCTGGATCATATGTTTAATAATTATTTATTAAGCTCTAAAAGAACACATAAATACTACAATCGCGTGGTTTTTTGACATATATTAAAATGCAAATAGACCCTGAACGGTCATGCTGTTCATCACTCTAAATTGAAGTTGGCATCTGGCAATGTTTATACAAGTTTTTTGTGAAATATCGAGAACGTGATGCGCTTCGCCGCAATACAAAACTCTGAATAGAGGTCCGGAAAAAGAGCGTGGTGAAAAACTCAATGCCCATGTGTGTCCATAGATGGCGCTATTTTGAAAAGCTCCAATATTAGGGAATTTTTTGAAAATGCGGGAAATTCAAATCAAAAATAAATATTCGATTTCATTTTTTCTTTTAAACTTAAATTATAATAACAATAAAAATAAATACAATAGACAATAAAATTAAAATAATAAAATAATAAATATAGCAAATAAACATTGCCTTGTTCGCCTGGTGTAGGAGTGTTGTGTCTGAAACTTCTTTTTTCAATTGTTGGATCGGTGACCTTTTTAACTGCTTGGTGTTTTTGGTTCCGCGGTGCATGGTTCAATCTTGGGCTCGTCTCTGGTCTCGTTCACATCCATGGAAAAGTATAGCGGATAGGCGTAAACTTATTGCAGAGTTCAAAAAAAGCCGCAATAGTTTTCTTAAAAAAATAAAAAAAACTTTTAAATAATCAAAATCATGCATCATGCACTAATAAAAAAACATTTTTATAGATAAACACAAATAAAACATTCACATCACAATATTAGTTATTAAATAAAATTACATAGTCTAAAGTATAATACCCACGTTTACGTTTATTAGCTGAAAGAGATCCTAACTTTTGTTCTTCCACAAGACCTCACTCAAATTACCAGGCTGTTGGAGTAAATGTGCTGTTTATTTGTCGCTTCAAGAATACCAGATCTTATTCTTTCTTTTTCTTTGGTTTGGCAACAGTTGATGGACAGTATGTATCTGGCAAATCGGTGACCTCTTGAATTGAATTCCTAGTTTCGGACGACGATATCTATAACAAAGAATTAGTTATGTATTTAGTTTAGTTATGTATTTTGTGTGGTTGCGTGTGTGTTATACGCGTGCTAATTAACTTTACTTACAATAAAATATTTGTAAGCTTTCCCAAGCGTCCAGCTGATTTTTCAAGATTATCAGAGTCTTTGTTGTGTACATCTAGTACGTTTTGGTAACAATATTTTGAATATCCTGAAATTAATTATACATCAAGATCCCGTTGCGCTAGATGTGCATGGCTACAATTCTTAACACATTGAAACAATCCATGAGAGGCGGCAAAAGGTGAAATCGATATCGTATAAATCCTTGTAATACATTATTGTTCACCTCAAAAAAATGCAAAACGTAGTAGAACGAGGTGAAAAATTATTTATCCGAAATATGCGGCGAGCACAGCAAATGATAGTTTCCATTTTGACTGAGTAAGTAGTTACACACACAATGGGGTCAACCACACCAAACGTCAAACTGTGTAAGAGATTCTCTTACGTAAGGAGACGTTGTCACACATATTCTTTACAGACATTGGCCAGGGTAGCGATTTAGGCAGATTATTTCAACATATGTTGATATAGCTATGCGTTACATATCGTCATATCGATGCGTTATAAAAAGGTTAAATCACATCAGAAATTTTGTGTAAATATTTAATTTATTACATTAAATGTTTTTAAATTGAATATTAAAATATTTTTAAATGTAATTTATATTTAAGCATTTATCGCAATTGGTGCTGACCAGTTGCGACAGATCTTGGTACAAAATTTGTGTAGATAAGTTTATTACGCATGGCGTTAGACGCATGAGAACACATGATTACGCATTGAAACGCTTAGATAGATAACTGTTATATTGAACTGTTATATCAATAGTTTGATGTTGAGATAATCTGCCTAAATTCTCATTCTGTGCAAATTTTTCACACGCTATCTACTGAAATCAAGCAACTATTTTGGAACGCACTTCAAATGTTTTTTACGTGCGTTTCTGTGCGTTATGAAGCAACTATTTTCTGTCACAACATCGGGAGGTACTGCTTGCACATTTATTGCGGTATTATTATTGTTTACTTGTTTAGTTGTATTTATATTTCTTGTATATAAATAATAATCATAACATGAGTTTGTCCCATGCACAGAATCGCTACCCTGGACACATTTTTGGACGCAACTGCACTCATGAACCTAGAAAGTAATTGAGTGATATATTAAACATTTCTTTATTATATATACTATCAAGGCACACATACATAATAATAATAGAACTTATTTTTTATCTCATTCGATCTTCATTTTTTACAGCTTGTTTCGAGTTGTCCGATGCACAAAATAAATACCATGATATTGTATAATCTTTTTATATGTTAAAATTAATTCTAAACAATTATTTAATATATTTATGTGTTTCAGTGGTAATAGATTTATATTTTAATTTTTAATAATAATATAATTATTTATATTTACGTTTTAAGTTAAAGATAACATGTAAGAGGGATTTTTGAATAATGTGTTAACATAATATTTACAAATTAAAAATATATTTTCAGTATGTTCAATTTATGTAAAAATATTTATATGACTATTTTTTAAATATTATGTAAAATTAATTTATAATACACTCTTTTTATGAAGATATAAATATAATATTATAAAATATATATTTTCATTGAACGAACTCATTATGTAGCACACTCGCGACTGTAATGAACATATATAATCGTGCAGCGCTACGCAATGACGCAAGCTGTCAAAAATCCCAACGGAAAACCGGCGGTGTGCTCTTCGCACAGTTCATTTTCAGTCAGTTGAGTTTTGTTCGTACTTGCAAGACGTACGTTCTTTATTGCTCTATTGCAGCTTTGTGTCGCTCGTAGACATTGTGTTTAGTGTTTGTGCATAATTTTCAAAACGACACCGGCACATTACAACACAGAGAATTCTATACGATAAACGAAAGTGTTTATCATTAGTGAAAACATTTTCACAACGCATAAAAAAACGTAAATCGGTAAGTATTGAAAAACACCTTTACACAATGAGACGCCAAAACATTGCGCTTTTCGTACGCAATTTATTATTTGTTCGTGTTCGCACAAATTGGCATGTTCAAAAGATGAAGACATTTTATTGTAATTGTACTTTTTATAACCTTGTACAGATTACAAGCTCGTGTTTTTGCATATTTTCTAAACCACTCCCATTTAGAATTCTCGAAATGTATTTTTTTTGCGTTTGCCGCTAATCCGGGTATTTAGTATACACGGCAGCCATTTTAATTGCTGTTGAAATGTTTTTGCGCGGCATTTTGGATTTTTCAGTTTTCTCAGTAAAACATTTTTTTATATGATACTAAAATTTTATTAATTAAACTAGCAACAAATAAAACAAATATGGATATGTTTATAGCTAAAAACACATATAAATTGAAATGCCACCGAAAAAGGCTACCGGTCGTTCAAAAGCAACGCAGGAACGTGCGTTGAGCCCAGTTGACCAGAAATTGGCCGCCGTCACCGAAGTCGCACAACCCGATGAAGTACCGACAAGCGGTCGCCCAAAGCGTACAAACCGGCCAGTCGTCACGAACTACGCAGAATCTCCGTCAGAGACGAAATTAAAACAAACCAAGAAGACTGCGCCCAAAAGTATTTTTTTTTTTTTTTTTTTTTAATGGAAATTGTTAAATTTTAAATATTCATTAATTACAGAAAAACTACCCGATGATGTAGAGGAAGCGCCACCAACCAAAAAAGCAAATAACAAAAGTAATAGGTCGAAATAAAAAAATGTTTTTAAATTCTAATTTTAATTAATTCTTTTAGAAAAAGCAGAAGAACCTGTAGTTGAGAAGGAAGACGAAGAAGAAGAACAGGCTGTAGTTGTTCCTCCAAAGGCTGCCGGTGGTAAAAAGAAGGCTACCAATGGTAATGCTGCTCCACCGGCTGAGCCTGCCAACGGTGCCGCACCTACCAAACGCGGAGCTAAATCGACAAAGGCTACGGCCAAAAAGGATGTTGTCGTTGAAGAACCAGAAGAGGAGGCCGAGAATACTAAACCAAAGAAAGGTCGCGGTGGCAAAGCAACTGCAGGTAAACATACATTCTTTATTTGGTATTTTTTTTTTGTAAATTTAATGTATTTGCAAATATTTATTTAACAGCTAAAAAAGTTGAAGAGCCCAAAATCCCCGAGAAAGAAGAGCAGGCAGAAGATTCTGATGAATCTGAACCCGTAATGCCGGTGTTGCAACAGGAATTGTCTGACGTTCCTGCTGAAGAAGAAGTACCAGAAAAGAAAAAGGGTACCAAAACACAAAAGGCGGCTGCCAAGAAGCCTGCAGCAGCTGCTAAACCAAAAGCTGCCAGGGGAAAAGGTAAGTTCAATAAGGAATAAGATACAGTTAAGAACTATGTCGAGTCCCAGAATTAATTCATATCCTTTTGTGTTTGATTATTTGGTCCCATCTTCACCACACTTATTCCATTTGCTGTTTCATTAACATATTTCTTTCATTTCATCATTTCAGCGACCAAATAACATCACAAGACATACTCACAAAAACTGTGCGACTTTTCTCCCACGTGTTCCAAAACTTACAAAACATTCTTATTTTCTTTAAGTTGTATTATTTGTAATTTCTTTGGTTATGTTTTATTCATAAAATGTTGTGTTGTTTCAAAAACGCACAAAAAACACCGAAATAACTGTAAATTCTTAAAGTGAATAAATGTATTCGAATCTTTATTTTATAATGTTTTTTTTAAATTTGTTGTTATAATGCATTATTTTCTAATAATAAGCTTAATTTTACTCGAGGCTCCAGTTCATCATAATTTAAAAAAAAAATACAAAATCTTAGATATTCAAAAACACACCCTTACTTGCAGCCTCATCAAAATCAAAAATTGCACAAGATGTAACGGAAGTGGAAGGTACTGATGAGGCACCATCGGCACCAGTAACAAAAAAGGGTAAGCGTCGAGTGTTTGACCTACAGAACACACGACCGTACTAATAAATACCATTACAGGAAAGACAACCAAGAAGGCAGACCAAAAAACGGTCACTAAAGAGGCAGATATTGAAAGCGATGAGTTGCCACCAGGAACTAAAAAAGGTATGTCAAGTGTTTCAAGTATAGAAACACGATGTGGTTGAAATATATTATTGTTAAAATGATAATTTTGAGTGGTTTTATGAAAAGCCTCTTATTATCAAATTTAATTCAGTCAAAATATTTGCTTAAGGAGTGTACCAAATGAAATTGTTCAACGCTAAAATTAAAATTAAAATTAACTGCCCATACTAGGCGGTTACGTAACCAAATTATAGTTTATTAAATACCGTTGAACATATCAACAATTGTCAGTTTTGCGTCTTCATTAAAACAAAAATGGTTAATTCACAAATAGCAGAGCGTCAAGAATTTAGAATATTTAGATAATGATAAACGCACCTATAGCATGATAGCAAAAGATGTTGGAGTGAGCCCCCACACAGTAGGATGGGTGATAAATCGGTACAACGAGTCCCTTACGTTGTATCGGAAACTTGGGTCTGGGAAAAAGTCAGGTCCACGAGATTCTAAATTAGAGAAAAAGATTGTCAACACAATCTTAAAGAAGAGGGAAACCTCTGTACGAGATGTAGCAAAAAAATGCCAAACCAGTGCAACAATGGGGCAACGTGTGAAAAAACGCAATAACATGAAAACATTCAAGAAACAGAAAATGGTAGAACAGAATGAGAAACAAAAAAAGACAGCAATACGTAGATCAAAAGAGCTGTACAAAATTGAATGTGAAAAAATGCGTGTCTTGTTTTGAACGATGAAACTTACGTAAACACCGATTTTGCCACTTTAGCTGGGCCACAATTTTACGTAAAGTTTCGATTCGAAATCCTTCCCGAAGCTGAGCCTTATATTAGGGTTGACAAACTTGGCGTAAAATATTTGGTTAGTCAAGCAATTTGTCAGTAAGACAAGACAAGTAAGAAATGTATATTAAAGAATTGCATCACATAATGGTCCCGTGTTCTTTTGGCCAGACTTTGCTAGTTCTAACTACGCAAAAGAAACAACGGAATTCCTGCAAAACAACAACGTGGACTTTGTACCAAAAGACGCCAATCCCCCTAACACTCCTGAACATTGTCCAATTGAACGATATTGGGCATTGGTAAAAAAATAATTGAAGAGGGAAAAGAAAACAGCAAATAGCAAGGAAGATTTTAAGAAAAAATGAAACAGAGCCAGTATCAAAGTAACAGAACAAACTGTGCAGAATATTATGGCCAACATAAAAGCAAAAGCGCGCTAGTATTCCAGACATCCATTAAATTAAAAATATAAAAAAGATATTGCTTCCTTATTAAATTTATAGACAATAAAAAATATTTTTATGATTATAAAACATTTAATGGATATTTTATTACGAACTTTTGGATGAACAATTTCATTCGAAACACTCCTTAGATAGATCCCGCTCTCACCAGTGAGAAGTTTGACCTTGCAGAAAAACTCAACACCTCGGTATTACCAAGTTTCAAGAGCTATATCGAGCCCTCCCAGAGGGGACGTGGGGTATACCTTATGGCAGAAATCCACGTACAAACCGGACAATTCTGATTCGTGAGTTATAGCATTTTCTGTCTTTTTGATGAAAAAATACATTGGAAACCAAACAATGGCTTGATAAACATTAATCGAACTCTGCTCCGTCGAGACAAATGGTAGAAAAGTGGATTGATGAATTTAAATGTGGTCTTACCAGCACTTGTACATCAGCTCCTTCATTTGTAGACCCCAAAACCACAAAAAATATTCGGCACTATCAAAACCCGTAAGAGTGAGAGAAAAAGTATTTATCACCTCCCCTTCTCAAAAAATGACATTTACTGTGTTTTTTTAAACTTTGACGCCCTCTCACCCTTAAGGATTTTGATAGCGCCGAATAATGTTTGTGGTTTTGAGGTCTATAAATGACCCCAAAAAAGGGGGGGGACTTTTTCTTTTCTCTTACCAATCGAGTTTTCGCTCTCCTGTACTTTCGCCAAAACATTTTTTTTTTTAATTCGGTCGCCGAGTGCAGACGTGTTTTATATAATTTATTTTGTATAATTTTATTTTGTTTTAATTGTTTCTAGAATATTTGAAACAATTGTATATCAACATGTACAGTGGAAGTGTAAAACTTTCTTATGTACACTAAGTATGTATATGTATATGTGAATGGAAACACAAGCATTTTAAATGTGTATGAAAAGACAGAAATTATCAAATGTGTATGGAAACACAGAAATAGAAACATTGTAAATATATCAGATGGTAGTGTTTCTACCATTTTACACGATCATTTGGGTATGCAAAAGCTCTGTGCAAAGTGTGTGCCGCGTGAGCTCGTGATGGCGTCTGTATTTTGGGATGCGAACGGAATAATATTTATAGACTATCTCCAAAACGGAACCACCATCAACAGCGACTATTACTGCTCACTTTTGGATCGATTGAAGCTTGATATCGCAAAGAAACGGCAACATTTAAAGAAGAAAAAAGTGTTGTTTGACTGTGTCCACCTTATATATCATGCAATAGTTTTTAAATTATATAATAACACAATGTTTAACCTCGATGGTTTTGATAACCAACTTTAACCGACAGATGGTTAAAAAATTGTTAATTTGACTTTAAACATCTAGATTAACCATTTCCGCTAGTTAGTTGAAAAACGATATACGAAAATAGTACTGTAAACCGATTAATCAGTTACCAGTACCATCCGGTTTTTCGGTGTAGTCTTTTCCTAGTTTCCTGGTCGCTTACAAGAATTATACCCTGGCGGATGGAAATCAATATTTTATTCAACTGTTCAAAGTATCACGATCGGCTAAGCAGCACGCTTCAAATTAATGGATCTTGGAATTTGTATTTGGTATTGTCGAACCAATATCTGATTTTAAATGCAGTACTTTGATTTCCTCGTTTCAGCGCCAGTCCCTCAAATATTTACCGCCTAGGGTCGAGAGGTTAGGAACGAGGTTAAGTATTAATAATATTAAGTAAGTAACTAAGTATTATGTAATTAGTATCGGGCTGGTATCGTGACTATACTATTCTTACTCTAAAGTCTAAACGTCGGTTATTGCCAACAACTAACAGTCAAAAATAAGTCATAGACGCTGAAGAGAAAAACCTAATCCAACAAGTGGGTTTAATTTACTGATTAAAGTACCGCGGCTCCAGGTTATATAGTATTTCAAGAATTATAATGAAATCCTTGAATTATAATGACATGTCGTCTTTGAGTTATTTAGTTGTAAATTAATAAAATATTATTAAAACTCATAATTAATTAAACTTATATGGACTATCTATCCTCTAACTATTTCTTCTTCTATATACAAAGTTCCGAAACAAACAATAAATTCAATTCTATATCCAATCTTCTACATTATTACATAACTTTCTAAACCGCCAAAATACAGTCGAGAACCAAACCGCTAATTATGTTCAGTACACGCAGAAAACACTTAAATCTTAAAGAATATATTACCCAGTGTGTGTATGTGCTCGCGCGCTTATTTACTTCTTGTGTTCACCGCTGCACCCGTTCGGCTAAAACATGAAAACTTGCTGCGTACACTAGAAAAGTTTCACGAGCGGTTAATGGCCCACCACACTTAAAATGTGGGCGGGGAACATGCATTTTGTTTTCATATATACTCGTATATACGGGAAAGTTTGTCTTTCAGCGTGGGACCGTAAAGCTACACCATAAATAAGCGAGCATGAGGCGGATCTCTGCGTTTTTAAGTTTCAATATCCCTTCGCGGATACAAAATATTATTTACTAGCTATGAAGCAAAACAAAATTCCGACGATACAAAACTATATATACAAGCAACCGGAGAAGGAACGGTGGAATTTGACAAAATCAATATTTCCATGAATATCAAGTGTGCTTCTTGTAGAACTTTGAATACGATGCGGACCAGCTCAACAAAAAAGCTTAAGGAAAACAGCGTATAATATATACATTTTCCAATAATGGTTCAAAAAAGCTGATGTGATGTTTAGTATTAAACGTTTTTACTTGCATTGGGAATGAAAAAACACCAACAATATATTCTTCTTATAAAAACGGGTATTGAATGGAAGAGTGCCAATGGTAGCGTGTATAAGCTGTTCTTTTAGCTACAATTGTTACAGTTATATCGTCAAAACAGAATAAATTAGAAATTAAAGAAAAAAGTTAATATAAATAAATAAAATAAATGTAAATTTTCGCTTTTATTAACTAACGTTATCATTAACAAAAAATACTCAGTATGTTATTCGCCTTTCAAGCTATATTTTAATATAAACATTAAACATATACAGTGTAGTGTTCAGTCTAAACAAATATATTCTAAAAGTATTTAATTAAAAACCTACACTCAGACACTTGCCTAAACAAAAAAAAACCACAATCCGCCAGAAAGTTCTCCACAAAATCGATCCATCTAAACACAACTAAAAGTCGATGCGTCCAATCAGTGTTATATTACACAAGCCAGCGAAACGACACAAATAGCTATGCTTGACCTCGTCGTTGCCACGTTGAAACCGCTATTATATGCATTTTTGCAATATTGATCCCTGAACTCTGTGTACTATCTTTTGAAAAACCACCACCCACCCTCAAGCTCGTGTTCTGGCACCACTATACAAAGCTTATACTGTGCATATACAGTCCGAGCTCGCCTTTCTTTCGTTTTATAGTACAAAAAAACACACACAGGCAGAGAGATCAACGCCGCATACTGTGTTCTTTATGTACACAGACTTGCCCTATTATGCATAAAGTTTTTCCTTATCATCGTGATAGAATCGAAAAAAAGCAAAAAAAGCTCGTCGCAAATAGTTTTTAAATTGACGTCTGCGCATGGTCATTATTATATACCATGGCTAGGTCATAAAATAATTTACACACCGGAAGCGGCGCCCTATTATATGGCTGGGATTATGTGCTTTTCTATAAATTATGCATAGTTGTATACGGGGTCATTTATTAATTTTTCATTTAATATAATTATAGATGTTGTGCATATATATAGTTTATGTTTTCATTATAATGGCGTGTTTACATTGTTGTATACTAAAGTGAGGTGGGAGGTTCCCATATTGCGTTGTGATTAATGATATTGCACACTATTTAAACATTAGTTTTTTATGACTAAATTATAATATGTAAGAAAATGGTTGGGTCATTTATCAACATACGTAATAAGCTTGAGAAAACCTTTATTTTGTATTGTGGGACATATTCTTTGAATATCATGCTAGATTGCAGACCATATATTAAATTTGAAAATCAAATATGCCATTCAAAAATCATATCTCCTATATAGTGCGAATCTTTTAAGCTCCATTTTAACCAAAGTACATTCTTGGCGCAATGCATACATACACGATGCACTGCGTTTATTAATTCGGGCCTCATCTGCATAAAGTACCCAGACATATAGCCACATTTCAAGAGTTTGTTGCTGGAGAGATTGTGTACGAGAAGATCGTTGGTCGTTATTCGGACTTATCCAGAGTAATGGTAATATGCATGTGCAATTTTAAGGCCATGCTGTGGATGCTGGTGTGGTTTTACATAGTATTTTTGGGATAGTCAGTGCTTCTGTACAGTTTAATCTTGTTTGAGTTAATATAGAGATTAGAGAGGTCCTTAATTAGCATTATTTATTAAAAGTTATATAGTGGCATAGAAAAATATTACAAAATACTTTAAGGAGAAAAATATTCAATTATTTCTGGGGAGGTATTGGGAATTTTAGTTTTCGTTAGCTTTTTTCATTTTATAGTGTAAATAGTTTGTTAGCAATTTATCAGGTATGCACACAATTTCGCTGTTAGGTTGTATCACATCCCTATCGAAGTTAAATTTGATTTGAGTGTGGTTAGCGTCGCAAGACCCAGTCCACCTGAAAGGGTGT
>JANSTU010002527.1:7251-18544 GCA_027564075.1 Bolitophila hybrida
ATTTTCTAGAAAAACTATCACCGATTTTCTAGAAAAACTATCACCGATTTTCTAGAAAAACTATCACCGATTTTCTAGAAAAACTATCACCGATTTTCTAAAAAAACTATCACCGATTTTCTAGAAAAACTATCACGATTTTCTAAAAAAATACACCGATTTGACTAGAAAAAAAACACCGATTTGACTAGATAAAATATCACCGAATGGCTAGAAAAAATATCACCAATTTGACTAGAAAAAATATAAATATATAAAATATAAAATATAATATATGAGGTAATTCTTCCAGTAAGGAAAATACTTCAAAATCAATACTTTTGAAGACATTTTGCATAATTTTGTTCAAGTCGTAAATGAAAAGGTTTACTACCTTGTTTTTTTTTCCTTTTTTAAAAAGAAATCCTAAAAAATCATACTGCATTCATGCGATATTACAAGAACTTTACATTACTTTACATTAAATTCAAGCTTATGCACGTATTCGCATCTCTGAACCTCAAACAACAACAAAAACTCTGCGTGCATATACCCTTTACAAAAAAAAACCCTTTGAATATTCACTATAAACGCTCGTCCATATTACCGCATATATAAATACGCGATAATTTATCAAACTAATTGAGAGCGTTCCGGTCGATACGTATATATATTTTTTATCGGTTTAGTTTTTGTGCCATTTCCGAGAGCGTGCGCTTCATTTGAACGAACTGCGCCAAGACAACAAGACTCGTACAGAAATTGAGTCGAAAAAAACGGGCGACCGTCGCGGCCACAAAAAAAAACTTGACCAAAAAATCCTTTTATTATGCATTTATATAAGAAGCATGCACGAGTAAGATTGTTCAGAGATGTGAGCACGCGGACGGATGGTACACATCAACCGGGGATAACAACACACTATTGCACGAAGTTTCTTATGTATGTGTGTGTGTGTGGAAAAGCGCTGAGGCAGTGGTGCCTGCGGAAGAAAAAAACACACACTCCACAGCAGCCAAACACACACTCACCCATATTATACATATATTCATATACAAATGCCGTGCGTGGTGCACACACATATGAATATACATATCGTGCAGACTAATATACATATATATATATTTATATATACATGCAAGCATGTTATGGATTAAATAGCCGCAGCGGTTTTTGCTCCAAACATTCAGACATTTTTGTTTTTATTGTCTTGGATAGACGAACGGGAGCCACACGATAACGCAATGCAGCCGTCGCGTAAGCACTAAACACATACACTCAGATAAATATACACCGGGCGAGTTTTTTGCTTTTGTTGCCCTATAAGAAATAGAAATAAGAATTGCCCCGAACTCATGTGGGAACACAATGCAAATAAAAAAAAAAAACTAAGAATTCGAGATAGACACGCTTTCGTCTAGCTGCAACGTTTATATAGTTTGAAGATTTGGGAAAGAGAATGCGAAGGGAAATTGAGAATAAATCGGCAATTTAGTTAATTATTTGTGAATTTCGTGTTTCGTAATTTGAATATTATTTTGTTTTTTGGTTGTCAGATCGATGTTAAAAACGATTGAGTCTTAACCACTGGTGGAAAATAATTGAAAAATTGTAAATAGTTAAAGTAATTTGTTTGTGTAAAGTTTGTATGCAAATCTAACAAAAGAAAATTTTTATTAATCGCACAATAAATTAAAACCACTATCATAAATAATCATAATTTGCATAACCCACAATTCGTGAAACCAATTGTTAATAAATAATAATTTTTCATATATTTAAAAAATATAAACAATTTATAGGAGTAAGAGTGTTTTAATTAGTTTAAGTCTTGTCTCATCAGGCATAATGTAACCGCAAACTGCGAAAACAAGCAAATGCCATTGAGGCAATGTTAGATGCATGCTCTATTCAATTTAGCTTATCATCGAAAATTAGACCGAGATTTTTTAATGTTTTGGAGTAATTAATTATTTGGTTACCGAGATATCTATAAAAGTAGAAGGGTTAATCTAGAAGGGGAAATTAATATACATTCAGTTTTGCTTAAATTTATTAGGAGTTACACCAATTCAACACGACCAGAAGGTCGATGTTAATTTGTTTGTATTGAACTGTGCATAGATGATGGCTTGAATAATAGAGCGTCGTCAGCATACATGAGATAATTGGTCTCAGTGTGTAGAACTAGGAGAAGGTCATTAATAAAGAACAGCACTGGACCAATAGGCAATAGCAATAGGCTAATAACCTGTTCTGACGAATGTCTCTTTATTATCGAATAATCACCGATGCCCTATGTCCCGAATAGGGATTAAAGGAACTAATATACTGTACCAATAAACAAGCCCTGCGAAACTCCAGAGCTTACAGGTAGATAAGATGACAGACTTCAACAAATGTCAACATAATGACTTCTTTGGACTAAGTAATTGGTGATAAGTTGAACAAACGAAGTGTTAAAGTTAATGTGTCCTCGTCTAAATCCGGATTGGAACTCATTGAGAAGTCTGCTAATGTCAAGATAAATACAGATTTGGTTTTTTATAATGATTTTTCATTGCTTTAGATAAAGCCAGAAGAATGCTAATGGATTTGGAATCTTTTATATAACTTGATCACTTTAACTCTTTCAGTCATGAAATATCTAGTAGAATAGAAGCAAAGACAGAGAGAATAATTTGTATTTATACAATAGGTAAACCTCGAGGTAAACTATCAAGACCAATAGAGTTGGATTTTATAGAACATATATTCTTCTCTTAGGAGATGTTTGGTATAATTATTGTTCCGAAAAGAAAATCCACGAGACACAGTTGAAGACGAATGAAGTTTATAGAAAAAGCGTTAGAAAATGAAGATGACTAAATCTCGAACTAAATTGGAGGAGATTTATTTATAGATTTCCAAATCAGCTTAGCAATATCTCTCTCATTTAAGGTAATCTGAACTCTCGAATTAATCCATGGTTATTTTGTTTAATAAGATTACTAAAAACAAGTGGAGCGTGACGATTTAAAAGATTAAATGCAAGATAAGAACATATAATATTCTCATTAAAGTCGACGATTAAAATAACGACATCATAGTCTGGAATTAGATCAGATAGGATATCGTGATGTATGTTCAGCTCGCTGGGGGTTATGAAAATATTAATTTAAAATTAAATAAATAATGAATAACAATAAAATACTCATATTATACAAACAAAATACGTTAATTCGTCGGCGATTTTGGCTTGTAACTGGCAATTGATGATGTTCCAATCTGTTTGCTTCTTGTTTCTCGTAGTGCGCACGAGAAGTGAGATGTTCATCGAGAAAACAGCTTCTAAATCTTCGGAGCATTTTGGTTTTCTGTATATTTTTCCTTTTTTCTAAATTATAAATTTAAAAAAATAATTTAAAGAGTGCTTAAATAAAACAAATTTTTAGTCTAAGGACAAAACATTACATATATTTTACTCTTGGCTTCATTAGAAGTGGTTATCCGTATAAAGTCATCTATATCCTCATGCGAATATAATTATTATCTGAACTTACCATTTCCCAAAACATTTTTAGTTGATCGTCTAAATTTGTTCTGCGTATTAGTCTAACAATTTGTTTCACAGCATTTGTATTTATTTCATGCGTGTGACCGGATAAAATCCATCCTAACTCTGTATGTTGTGCGATTGGTTCCAATCTGGACAATCTCTGGACCCTTTTTTTACATCATTCCTTAGTATATACGCATATATGTCAGCACGTAGTAACATTTCTATTGTTCCCATCTGATAATATTTAGGGTCTGCCAATTTCAGGTGTGCTAATTGTGTAAATGCAAGCTTCTTTGTGGGCAGTCCACTTGTAATTTTAGGTAGTACTAAAGCATCGAAATTTATTTTAAATTCTAGATTATAATTCAAAATCATTTGCACTTCCACAGAGCTTTTGATCTCTGATTTCGAAGAGCCTACACCTGAGACGTGTGCCAAAATATTTGTTCTGGGCAACTTTAGTCTTTGTATTATGTCTTCTGACACAAAAGAAGACTGGCTTCCCTGATTTAGTAGACAACGAGCGACTACGAAATTGCCTGAACTAGATTTCAATGTGACTAGAGCTGATGCCAGCAGAACATGTGAATCATTTCTTTTAGTACAGTTCTGTGTGACGACTAGCGATGTTTGCTTTATAAAATAATCAACCTCTGCCCGATCTCCTGCAGTTGATTCTCCTGAGCAATTGAGCATTGTTGATTCTAAATGGGTCATAATACCTTTTTAGACGCTCAGCATAAAGATAGCCTTTTGTTTTTATTGCGGGCCCATCTTTATTAAAATTTCGCAATGACGACGTAATTTGAGCTTATTATGTTGAACAATTTTATTAGTAATGGCTGACATGTCGGACTATGTTATATGTTACGGAAGGTAAAAGTAAGTTGACGGACTTGTAACCGTTATTTGAAAAAATATTTTTACATCATTATGCTATGCCAATTAAAATGGAAAATTTGATACTCTCACCTCAGTTCTCAGTTCTCAGTTCGTCTTGGTAACGGGTCTGGCGTCTTCAAATGGGCAGCTTCAAGATTTATATAAAAGCAAAGATCTAATTAGACATAACATTTCATTTGATACACGAATTTCCCGTTATAAAGGTCAATGCTCTTTAAAAGCGATCGCGTTCTATTAAAAACTAAAAAAAAGTTAAAGTATACATATACAATTTGATACACTCAAAATTTGCCTACCACAGACAAAAAAAGTATTCGCTGCCACTTGATATCACTATTTACTAACACATACATACTGTGTGCACACACTATATTATGGATACCAATGATCGGATACTTTTCAAGTGACAATTCCATTCTATAGTGTTCTGTGGATTTTTATTAAATGGATTTTTGGATTTATGCAAATTTAATTACTAATAAAATAAGGAGTATCTACATAAAAAATCAACAAATTTAAATCTTTTCTAAGTTAGAAATCATTTTTCCAATAATGTTAAAATTCAATTTCTTAGTCAATTTATGATGCTATATCTTGACTAAGAAATTGAATTTTAACATTATTGATTTAATAATTTAATTAATTTATTCATAAATAAGAACTAATAATTGACATATATATTGGTAAAAAAATCTCTAATTTATGTATGAAATGTGAAAGCGGAGTACATTTTCAAATGGAGAAGTACGAGAGTACAGAGACTTCAATTGGAGTAAAATATACTGCGATCGAAGCACTTCGACAGCGCTGACTGTAGCTAGCAAGTTCTTTTTATCGTACTCAGTATTGGGCTTTCGCCATACACGAGCGCTGCCATCAGATCCGAAGATATTGAATTTACTTTCATCGCTAAACAGTAGTGTGTTCCAAAAAAGGTAAAATCTTTATTTTGGTGGAACGACGCTATCAAGGAGCCTGGAATGAAAATATGATGGGAGATCATATTTGGTTCCTTATAAGAGAAGTGCACATCTCCTTCCGATCAATACGAAACGACTGCACGTATCACTGTCTGGTACAATTTACACTTGAGTCTTCGGTGTAGTGTTTTGGAACGTAGGAGTTTCTGGAGACTAAAGAAACACCGGTTACCAAGTGAAATCCTTTGTCTCACCTCAACTGCTACTTCATCCGCATACGCCATAAACTGACTCGACTTGGTGAAGATCGTACTGTTGGGATCAGCATCTATGCTCCATACCGCTTTTAAAGTTACAAGAGGTGACCCTGTCGTGTCGTAACCAGCGCCACCAGAGGACCCTCCATTGCAACACGCTCTACATTCTGTCTTAGCCGGTTCCACATGTCGTTTGATGCTGTTACTGCGTGATCCACATCTTCCACTATCCGTTCATCCAGCTTGTCCACATATTGTTGCCTTACATCTTCGTTTTTCAACTCGATGTTGAAACTTTACTGCGGTACTAAATAGAGAGTCTATGTTAGGTCCGCGGCAGCTTTTCACATCCAACACGTTTGAGCAGTGTTCTCGGCGTGTCAGCGATCAATAACAACGTGGTCAATCTGGTTTACTACTCTTCCATCAGGAGATATCCAAGTAGCTTTATGGATATCTTTATAAAATATGAACCACTAACAATCATGTTTTTAGACATATAGCGAAATCGATTAGGCGGCACCCATTTTCGCTTGAAGTTGGCTGTGTTGACCAACTGTTGGCTTGTACATGACCTCTTTACCAACCTTGGCATTAAACTCACCGAAACCAATTTTTATGTCTCTGGCTGATGCCTGGTCATATACGTCTACCAACTTCTGGTAGAACACATCCTTTTCCTCTTCATCATTTTCTTCCGTGGGTATATGTCATTAATAATATTGAACAACTTACACCTTATTTGTAAAGTACACAATCTCTTGTCTATCGGATTTAAGCCGATAACTGACGCCTTGGCTTTACCCATCACCATAAAACCTGTGCCGAATTATCCTCGCCGCCCACATTTTGACCACTGTAGTAGTAGTAGTCTCTACTACGAACAGAATCCTTGCCAGGCCATCTGGTCTCTTGGATAGCTGTTACGTCCAGCTTAGCCGTTCTTAACGTGTCAATGTTGCTTAGATATACTCGTATACGCTTATCTTGTTATAACCAATTACTTTTTTTGCGAATAATGTAATGGTTTAACTTTATAAACTAAACTAGTAAAAAGGCCAGGCCTATCATTTTATGAAAAATGTGTTTTTTTTTCTACAGCACTAGTATTTTCTGACATATTTTACAATGCGATGCGTTTATTTCCGGGAATTCCCGATTGCTGCAATACTGTCTAACGTCCAATGCATTGCCGACAAAAAATGCTGTAATAAAAAAAATGATCACAGATTGCTGCAGTGTTTATTGCTCCTGGGCTCATTTTGCGTTACCAATACACAAAACGCGCTAATTATAGTCTGGGCGGCAATATCCTTAAAGTGCATTTTTTTAGACCCTTTGACAGAGAACGCCGACGACTGGGATTTAAAGACGTTTGGGGCATATTGCTCTTCTACTCTTATATCTAACTACCTTCGCCAAAGTATATATTATTTCTATAAGTATGATGGTGGGTACGGTGTATTGAGGAACTCACGTGACTGTTGGGTCTCTGCTTAACCGATAATATAATAATATAACTTCCTGGGCTAAATATCCTCTTTTTTCACTGAACTTTTATATATTTCTTACGATTCTCTTAATTCTCACTAAACTAATACAACATTTGGAGAGGGTATCACAAATGTACTCTCTTTCCAGCAAATTGACATAATAAATCATTATATCTACCAAAATAATACAAAGTTGGAGCGTTCGCCATTTTTTGATTTCGTCACGCTAATCTTTTTATTTAAAACATTTTTCGCGCGGAACAACCATTTATAAAAAAAAAACTAATAAAAATAGCAATACGCTTATTGTTTTATTACAGTGTGTACGTGTAAATGTGTCATCAATGTCCCGTTATTCCAAAATAATTTCCGATTTCAGAAAAAGGCTATTAATAGCAAGAGGACCTCTCATCCGCCAGCCAACGGTGTGATATTTTGTAATGCGGGATTTTGATTTTCGATATTTTGTAATGCGGGATTTTGATACGCTCCCATATAAATTGTCAAAATGTGAGAATGCCGGTGAAGCTACTCACAAATGGATGAAGTAAATCATCTTTATAGTAATTTTTGCCAATTTATTAGAAGTCTCAAAAATTTATGCAGAAATGCCAAGTATACATTCTTGTAAACATATTTTAAAAAAATAATAAAAAAAATATCCGTACACCTATTGAATTTTCAAAAGAGCTCCTAACTATGATTTTTTTTTCCCTGGCAAAATCGCTCCAAAATCCATAAAACTTTATGCGATCGAGCGCACGCGTTTTTCCTGCCCGCGCACATCGAAATTAATGATAAATTCCTTAGTGGCGCACATTCATTGTTCTTCATCATGGATGATAATAATACGTTTTGCACTGCACAAATATACATCTGTATATATAGTATATAAATATATAAAATGCATATACATTGTGTATAAATGATGAGTCTTAAATACGGCACCCAGAAAAACCCACCGCTCGCGCATTTTTAAATTGCAAAAAACTGTCTGCGCGAAATTTCATAATCTCCGCAGTGTGTGTTAGGCCAAAAATATAACTTTTTCGGCCATCGCATAAGACGCGCGCACATTCTCCATTTTTAAAAGAGCTGCGCGCGAGCGCACTGTTGCGATGTTATGCGCACCGCGTGTGCGCGCGGCATAATAAATGTTTGTTTGTATATATGTGCGTGCGCTGTGCAAACAGGGAAGAGTTTTTTTTTTCGATTCAGCGCGCGCGTCGTATGGTCTTTTGAAAATCGAGCGCGAGTGTTCTTTTACGCGGGACTTTTTGAAAAATTGTTATAGACCACTTTTTGTCCGGTCGGTCTCCAGCTAATTTCGATTTAATGTTTTTATAAGCTATTGCGCTCGGGCTCGTGCAAACCTTAAGATTTTCAAATATTTTGCCGCTCTCGCGCTCGCTTATCAGTTTTTGCGCGCGAACGCTCAAAAGATATACTAAACATGAACGCACGCACACATAAATAATATATACACACGAAACGCCGCGCGCGATATTATATTTATTAGTGCATATATATACATTTGTTTGATGCTTACCTACACGAAAGAAATATTATACCTATTCGATCATTAAACAATGCGCTTCGGGGGTCACAAAAACTGCACACTCTTTTTTACGGTAGTGCTGCAAAGCGCGAAAGGGTTGCATGCGTATAAGTGAATGTAAATGTGTGTGTGTGCTAAAATAACCGTCCGCGCATGAGGAATACATAACACATTATTTGTGAGGAACTTAAAAAAACCGTAGTATATAATAGTTCTATGTTATATACATGGGCTCAAGAGAGTTTTCGGAGGGGTACGCAAAATGCGGGTCTGTCAGGCAATTGTTCGTTTACCTGAGCATTGAATCAACCCCTGACGCTGTGCGGTGGTGAAAAACTGCAGGCTGACATACACACTAAAAAAAACAGCTCGCAAAGTTATTGGTCCGTTGAAAACAGGCGGAGTAAACCATGCGTACCCTTGTCACACACATGCACAAATTGCGATCGTCTCGAAAGAACCAGTTCAAGATTTTCTTTACGCACCTTTAATATGTAAGTGTGCTTTTAATGCGTATGTATATAACATTATTCTGTATTAAGAAAAGTTTTTTATTCATTTTTTTTATATACGCATATAAATTTGTTTGTATTGGCTGAATCATTTCTGAACACTAATGCAAGTTGGTATATTGTATATTATATATAAAGTAAATACAAAAGTAGTAAAGACGAGGATCGCACAAACAAAAAAGCTGCGCTCGCAACTCGAATGTCGTTATTTTTCCAGCAACGGCTTTTCAGTGTAGGTACATCAGGCAAAAACGTGTGCAAAGGAAATTATATGCATTGAAATGTGTGAATAGGGTTTTTTATTGTATACTTATAAATGCGCGTTTTTTTAAAATATTCTCGTCTGAATCTAAAAATTCAATTCTGCTAAGATCAACTTTTCGATTGAAAATTCCAAAATATTAAAAATTTAATAATTGACATGTTTTTGATTTGATTTGATCTTTTTTCGATGTGCTGAATATAGACGATTAAAATTTCGAATAAATCGTTTTTAAAATAACGTGAAGAGCGTTTTAAAGTGCAAATTCGATTTATGCTATGCTTAGTTAATTGCTTCAATTCTTGCTTGTTTCACGTAATCGCTCACACGACGCTCCGTCCCTAATGTTTTTATTACTCCATGAAATCCTTCGCTGAAGATAATTGGAGCCGAAAATGTTGCAATCTCAACGATTTTAGTGCCAGAGTGAAGATGATTCGAAGGGAAAGTATGTTTTCTCCTAAACATCAGGTCAACAGTTCGTCTCTTGAAAAGTCCTTATTAACATGTTTGATATCAGCTTGGACTTGTGGTGTTAAAGGTGGCTTGTTGGTGGCATAGATTCATCATGTGTAATTGTAAGTATTTTAAAATTCCTCCCGAAAATATTAAAAATAATACCCAGACGATATATTGGCATAAACTCAAGCTCAATTTCGGGCCACCAGAACTACTCGATTTACAGAAAATAGACTTCAAAATATGAAACTCTAGTGATAAGAAGAAATTAAAAAAGAAATCGAATCCTAATTCTATTTTCAAATGAAGAGGACGTAATATCACTGCAAGACACTATAAATGTCTAAAACAGAAATACCTATTTGTATATTTCATGACTTTTGGTGGATCAATTGAAAATGGTTTTATATTCTCAAACCTTTAGCAAAGCAAAAAAAAAATGCTTCATGTTTCATAGATACATTAACTGTTTATCAGTGTTGTGCTGTTTCGATAAACAAAAACTGCTAGTAATACTGTCCAATTATGGAAAAACATTATCGACGGCCAGAATTTTCAATTAGATTATTATTTATTTCTGAATTTAGACGAAACATTGTTCATTCCAATGGAAATGAAAATATAAATGAAAATGTTCACCAGATTTGTGTTATTTTACATCATTGGCTCTTCGCCAAGGTCTTCTCCAAACACTGGTCGAAATTACATAAACCAAAGCAAATCTCTTAATAACCGTATATATTTGTCTAGTAGCATTGGTAATAAGTTTATCATCAATGACCTCCTCATCTTGGGTGACTAGCGTCACCTGGTGGAGGATGTTTAAATACGTTTTATATGCAGTGTGATTCTTCGGTTATTTTTACAATGATTGTACGATAATTGTCCGATTCACATTTCCCCTAAAAAAAAAATTACCCAAACATACAAGTCTAGAAAGCTCAGCTTATATACATATTATTATTTCGAGAACATAATGTTATCCTTAAAAAATAGTATACAAATCTTCGTCCAGCGTTTTTTGTCTAATTCTCATCGGGCGCCTTAAAAAAAAGTGTTCCCATGGCATACAAGCAATCTCCGGATTGGCAGGTCTGAAACAAAAATAAGAAAAGAGGTACGTGTTAATTTACAACCCTTTGCCAAAAACCGATAATAGAAAAATATATCGACTATTTGAAAAACATTGTACAAAAATCGACCTTTTTTTACGTCCTGTATTTGTTTAGATTATATTTGTTTCAAAAAATGTGGTGAATTACCATATAAAAAAAATCTTAATTTTGACTAGTAAAAATCGAAAAACAAAATTTGAGAAATAGTAAAGGGTGTTTTTTTTAGAGGTTAGGTTTTCAAGGTGAAATAAAACGCATATAATTTAATGTTATGGCCAAGAATTTAGCTTTATT
>JANSTU010002538.1:0-18521 GCA_027564075.1 Bolitophila hybrida
GAAGTCACAACTAAATTCACTGATGTCACAATGAAGTCTTTTAAAATATTAGAAGTCACTTCAAAGTCTCCGAAGTCTCATCGAAATCTCCGAAGTCACGAACGAATTAGTTATTTATTAAAAAATTTATCTGGTTTTGAAACTACTAAATCCGTTGCAGTACCTACTGGTTTCAAAAAGATAATTCTGCACCCAAAAAGTTGCCACCGAATTCGTTATTTATGTAACTTCACTTGCAAATTGTTGCTTGGGAATGGCTATTGAGTACGCCGTGATAGGCTCTCTCTCTGGATCTCACTCTCTCGATCTCGTTCTCTTTCCCACTCTCTGGATCTCTCTTCCTCTCCGGATCTCGCTTGAGAGACTCACTCTGCAACTCTCTCTGTTACTCTCTCTCTTTCTTTGGATCTCTCTCTCACTCTAGATCTTCCTCTCTCTTTGAATCTCTCGTCTACCCACATCTCTAAAGGTCACACTGATGTGGGGACAAAGAGTTATTAATCCTTTTAAATAAAACAAATCATTGCTTCAGGTTAACTCTTCACGCGTACTTTTTGTGGCTTATTCACTGATAAGCGGCCCCCTTGACGTGAGTCTAAATTTAAAATTACTAATTCCTCATCTGATGGCAATTTAACCACCGGCCTTTTCAGTCTTCACCGGCCTTTTCAGTCTTCACCGGCATGAGTTTCAGTTACCCGACCAAGTAACCATTTTTCATTTATGGTACGTGTTTGTTATTTTAAAATGTCAAATTTTTTTGTTGTAATATAAATGCTGATTTTGTTTGTAACCTATATGTTTATCCTATCTGCATCCAAATCAAAAGCGCCGTCTATTTTTCCGAATCAGTAAATACAAAAGCTATTTGTGAATTATTTATCAAATCAATTCAAGACGTATATTTATATCTAAATGTAAATGTAAAGTTTCCACCAAAAACCAGCTCATTAAATCCGATCGCGTATAAACAGCACTTTGTATTCAAATGCGTTTACATGCAACGGAGATTAACAGCGAACAGTATTATTATTCAACTATGTGCATACAAATCAAATTATTCTGAATGTAACCACTCGACGACACCCGCACCCACCGAGATGCATAAAATGCGCATGTGTGTGTGTGCGTTATTTATTCCCAAACTTGTACTTTACAAATCCAAATCCCTCTGCCGCCACTAATCCTCCTCCGTGCTCACGCCGAATGGCACATTCAAAGACATTTTATGAATATCATTTATGCATTTAAAGTACATTTTGTTTGCGATTATATGCAATCCTATTGCTACTATGTATATGTATTAATGTGTGTAAGTGTGTACAATGTGTGTACTGAAGAGACCGTGTGGAATGGGAGGATGATGCCCACAAACAGTATTCTGCAATAGCTCCGTCTATATGTAATAATATTGCAACACATATGCATGCATGCAGCCACCCGCCGAACCGAGACATATGGATGTTTAGTTGCCATATTCTCAAGGGGATTTAATTTATATTTTATAGCCAAAAAGACAGCAACCGAAATGGAATTAGATTAAATCTATGCGGTCATATTCAATATATGGAAATTCTTGTGCAACGTGTTGCTCATACAAATTGAATTCGACTGCCTTTGCTGCCTGTAAGCATACTCCATCGATTGTATAACTATATATATATATATATATTTGTGCTGCACGCCATTTTATATAAATATTCATTGAATGTATACATGCAAATACTGTATATTATGCAATCACCCACACAATTTAATTAAATGTGTGTGCATGTTGTTTTTGCTCGATTGTATAACTTCTGCAAAATGGCATGGAATATGAATGTGATTGTGTTCATAAGATGTTGTGCATTTAATAGGATAGTCGGGGTGACTATATATAGCCTGTAAGTTAAGTTTTTTTGAATTTCTAAACATATATTTATAGAACTGGTTATATGAACGATAGTTTTTTTGGTTAAAGAGACGAGAAAAGAAGAAGATAATTATTTTTGATTGAGAAACAATTATTTTACCGAATATTGTTTTTAGTGCAATTATTTATTTTAACAGAAAATGGTAAAAAAAATAATTATATTTAATAAATTTAGTTGTGACGTCAGTGAATTTAGTTGTGAGTCTTTCTATTGTGACTTCGCCAAATGACTTCTGTCAAGTGTCCAAATAATATTGAAATGTCAGATTTCAAGTCTCTGGGTAGGATTTGTTTACCTTTCGCACACCTTCCAGCATCTTTATCAAAGTGTTGCATAGGGTTTACGTTACGGGTTCCACTACAAGTTTTAAATTTAAATGTTTTAAAACAATAAAGCTCTTCAGATTTCAGAGCAATAGCTATAGTTGAACGATGGAGCGAGATACAATTCAATAATTTAACTTATTTACATATTTCGTAAAATCAAAATACTTTTGACATTTGACATTTACGATTTGCATTTTTTCAAACTAACGTCAAAAGACTTCTGAATGTAAATATTTATATAAATATATATATACCCAAATTAAAATATTTAATAGATGGTTAATTGTGATTAGTGAGTGTGTTGTGTGAATGTATAGGTTATGTTATTTCTTCATTAGTTATTTCATTGTTTTAGTGATGCTTGGTCAGATAATAATTTGTAGCAGTGAGAATTGAATACAATAAAGCAATTGAAAATATTTTTTTTAAATTTTGCCACCTTTGGTGTATATGGAGCAACATTAAAACCATTCATAGGTAATTTAATAAGCAAAAGTGAACAACAATGTCGACATCGATCTTTTTTTTTACTAATACAAATAGATCGGCTGGCTTTGCAAGACGCGAACAGGCTCCGTAAATAAGATGATTTCAAACAGGCATTGATTTCGTCGGCGTATGTTGATCTTGGTATTACTGATAATGTTTTACGAAAATCTCCTGAAAGTAATATTAAACTTCAACCAAAAAGTAGTTCATTCCCTTTTAAGTCCTTCAGCGTTCTGTTTAAGTCCCCGGCCTACCATAGTAAAACATTTTTTTTTTTGCAAAATTGGTTTTTAGTATTCAACATAATTTCTTTCAAGGGTGATATACGGATTATAGCGACCCTCAAACTTTTCGATACCATTTGTCCTTTGCTTCAAAATAGGCCTCAGTTTCACAGCGAGCATTATTTTGAGATCGGAGAACAGGAAATAGTCGCTGGGGGCCAGATCTGGAGAATACGTTGAATGGGGAAGCACAATTCATAGAATTTTGCCATCGTTTTCACTGACTTGTGACACGGTGCATTGTCATGGTGAAGCAGCACTTTCTTTTTCCTCAAATGCGGTCGTTTTTCCGGTCCAATAACTCTATGATGGTCCTTCCTTTCTCAAGGTAGTCAATGAAAATTATTCCATGCGCATCCCAAAATACAGACGCCATAACCTTGTCAGCCGACTATTGCGTTGTTCCACGCTTTGGAGCGGGTTCATCGTGTGCAGTCCATTCCGATGACTGTCGATTGGACTTCGGAGTGAAATGATGGAGCCATGTTTCATCCATTGTCACATATCGACGCAAAACTCGGGTTCATTACGCTTGATCATCTCCAAACAATGCTCCGAATCATCAACTCGTCGTTGTTTTTGGTCAAAAGTGAGCTTGCGCGGCACCCACTTTGCACAGAGCTTTCTCATACCCAAATATTCGTGAATGATATGATGTATACGTTCAGTTGATATCTTTAGAGTATCTGCTATTTCATTCAATTTCAATTTACGGTCAATCAAAATTATTTTGTGGATTTTTTTAATGTTTTCGTCAGTAACAACCTCTTTTGAGCGTCCACTGCGTACAGCGGCAGTGCCCGGAAAGTCATCATCAAGCCAAGCTTTTGCTTAAACTGTATTCCTTTTTATCCATTTTTTCGCAATAACAAAAGTGGCTTCACTCAAAATGCTATAATTCACAAACTAATGATCCGACATCTGTCAAATTTATACACGCGTCTTTTGAAAGTTAGGGCTAAATTAAAAAGGTATGGATTTAATTTTAGTACCGCCATCTATGTGTCAAGCCGGGAACTTTTCAATTGACCTATTATATACTGGATTAAAACTATAATGGACCAACATATATCTATGTCGATGAAATTCTGGAGACTGTTATGAGACCTTATGTATTGAGAAGAATATGGATATTTCAACAGAATAATGATCCCAAATACACAGCAAAGAAGGCCAAGTCATAGTTCTTTAAAAAACTATAGAAGTTCTTCCATGGCCAGCACAATCTCCAGATTTAAATCTTATAGAAAATCTGTGGAAGGAAGTTAGAAATGCCGTAGATCGAAAACAATAGTTACAAACAAAAATCAGTTATGATCAGAAATTCAAAATATTAACCCAGAAAACTCATTTGAAATTGAAATATATGTTATAATTTAATTGTAAGAATCATTAAAATAAAGAAGAAAATAGTATTTTACGATTTGAGGTCCGTTATTTTTTGTTTTTATTGCAATTTTGTCATACCGTATTAATATGACAATTTTTAATTTTTAATTTTTTTAGGAGTACGTTCCATTTGGAGCACAAAACAATTATTTATAGAGAGAAAATAATTTTTGAGGTGAACAATATTTATTTAATACATATCAAATATCAAATTATTGATATTTCAATATCCATACTTTGTAAACTTCTGAAACACACTGTAGACTGTATATAATGCACACCCTTGATTTTAAAAAATATAAATCAAACCACAACTTTATCATAATAAATTCTTGACATTTCCACACTCGAGAAATGATTTCTCGTACTATAAACTATACTACTCGCCCAAGTATTAAAGATTTCACCGAGTGCATTTTATTGCGACTGCACGCCAAAGACCTTGAGCTGAGCGTATATTATCTTAAATGTAATATTCGTCATATACAAATTCCGCAAGACCGCACGCATCAACGAAAACAAACAAGAGTATTGTATTTATATATATATCCATCAATGAAATCCGAGAGTCATAAAAGTCATTAACATTACAGTTTGTTCTCTTGTTATCACAGTGCAAAGATTTAATACTGTAAATATATACTATAAATGCAAAAGAATAAAGAGCGTCTGCGTATATATTAATTATATTTGTATATTATTATGTAGATTTTTTTTGGTAAAATACGGCGCACTCATCATAAACGCATGAGTATATATAAATATTGAGATTAAACAAAAAAAAAAAAAGCAAGCTTCTTGACAGTGTATATTTTTTTAATCACCCGCATTAAATATGCCAGCCTTGCTCCCTACACAAAACGATTGCGCTCGTATCTTATTATATACTAAATATATAAATATTCGTATATTATATAGGTTTGTGCACAGCCCCAGCATTTTTATTCGAAGCCCGTTTCTTTGTTCAATTCAGACAATGTCCGGCAATTATTTATATATATTGTGTATACATAAATATATATATACACACATACTTAAACGTTTTTATATATTATCCACTGGGTAGAAATAGTTTTATATGTATATTCATATTATGCATATATACATATTATACACGTACAAAATTTGCGATGTTATAAATACATTATGTATACTTATATATATATATATATATCTACTTGTATTTTATATAAAACAACGTCTTCAAGTTCTGCAGTGGATCGTATATAAAATCGAAACTCAAATATATATACAGAAACAGATAGATATGCATATGTATATAGGTTCTGAAGACTATATCTTAGTGTTTGTGTATTTTTGTGTAATGGTTTGATTTAGGACGGAGAAAAAAATGCTCCAGCCCAATAAATCGATTTATAGACAGAGTTATGGGATACCAAAGACGATTAAGTTCTTTATTGAAGCAATTCTTTGTATATAATATATTTGTATATGTTTATTAAATACATTTTTTCAGAGATATAGAAATGGAGGATATACATAGATAAATGTGTGTGTATAAAGTATGTCTGTTGTTTCCTGGAATATTGCTTCGGGACAGTTGGCAAAAAAAAAAAATCATATATATATATATGTGATGTGGATTTGTTGGTTGGTTCATCTCTTTTGTACTGTTTTACCACAGTAAATCAGTACAAAAGAGATGGATCAGCTGCAAAATTGTCAATCGTCACTCACTTTTTTTAAAAGTAAAGGATTGTGCTCGAAAAACATTTTTCTCGAAACCACTTCAAAATTGCATTTTCTATCGATCCGTTATTGATATAATTTAAACTATTTTTATAAACAATAATTTGCAAAATATTAGATAAGTCTGCGAGTGTTTCGTTTTATAGAATCTATTTAAGGTAGATTGTATACATTTTATAACCACATTACACGAGAAGGTAAAATAGCGAAAAAGTATTGAACAATTGTTATATTATTTAAATACATAATGAACGAAATTTATATCTGAATTAATAATTAAAATTATACAATGTTGATATGTTTTTTTCTATGCATGGACACAATTTCCCATTTGCAACAAACATATACAGACACTATATGCGATTATGTGCACGGAAATCAGGACACAACGACTGCTGGAATGGATTTTGTTGAACGCAAGCTTCTGTAAACCTCCTAACACTCTATATGTGAAACTATCTAAAACTTTATATGTATACAAGCAAACCGCGGGCGTTCAGAAGAACTCTCTGTACAGCCTCACTTGTGTTGGTTTTTTTTTTTTTGTTTATATTTATACGTATTGTATATATACGGAAAAAAACGCAATACCTATCTGTCTATATTACATGACTATAAGGTACAAGCCCCATTGCAGGCGGGCATAAAAAACCAACAGCGCAGCAAAAAAAAGTTTCGTTCGATTTTAAATTAGTGCGAGCATATATACAATATATATATATATATGTATATATAAAAGATGCACGTATATATACCATATCCACGATGCGATGGAGGCACAGGACCGGAGCCCGGTCCAGAAGAGCAAAAAAAAAATGAAATTATTTTTCCGTAATTACAAATTCATTTTGTAGGAGACTCTTTTATGCAAATTGAAGTGCAGGAAAATAAAATTGAAGCGAATGATGTATATATATGTAGAATTGCATTTGCCAAATATATACATTATATATGACTGTATATTATATGTGTTTTTTTAGATCAAACATTTGTCGGTCGCTTTTTTCTAAATAAAGTATAGAAACTGGTGCCATTTAATCAGGAAATTAAAGAGATTTTTCTTAAATCTATAATTCAGATTTCTCCATCGACGTTAGATTACATAAAGTTTTAAATATAAAATAAATAAAATTGTTTATAAGGTGAGGTGAGAAAAACAGACTTAGATCACACTTTTTGGAGACATGTTTTTTTCAGAACGGGTTTACGTGGGTCCACTGTACTTTGAAATCAAAAAAAAAAAAAAATGTAAATTCATCCACAAAATGAGCATAAATCTCACCAACATTTACTGATTTTCAGTAAATGTAAGAGTAAATCATAAATGCAATTAAATTATACCAGAATTTACTGAAAATCAGTAAATATAATAATACACATAAAACACTAATCTTAATTAATCTGGGCCTCCTCTATAAACCTTTTTATCAAGCTATATGGAGGTTTCATGATATTTACAAATACAAATACTACTTTTGCGGCAGTTTTATCAAATTAAAGATCAATATTGAGAACGCTGTGTGAAATGGGTGCAGCTCATTCTACAAATTTTTTTTGGATTGCTTTTTTGACGTTTGTGCCCGTCCATTCCGATGTGAAGCAAGTATATTCACAATTCAGATAATCGCGATGTTGTTGAAGCTGTGCGTCCAATTTTCGAAGACCTCAGCAGCGAGACATTATTGGAACGATGTGTAGGCGGCTTTATGCAACATAATAACGAGAGTTACAACCAAATCATCTGGAAAATCACGCCGAAAATCATTCCGAGTGGCTCAAAAATTGTTCAAATGGCCGCAAATATCGCCACCCCGGTATGTTTAATAAAGGTTCAATTTCACTTTTGTACCATGTGAATGCACTATCTTTGGGGCTCAATGAGCATGCATATGCACAAAAGGAGGACGAAATACGCGTCACGCGTGGTGCAGTCTTCGAGCCATCCGCCTGAATAGGCTCGAAGACTGCACCAAATTGAATTTCTGGAGACTGCTGAAGGAATGGAGGGTTTATAATATGGCCCTGGAATAGACGACACCAAGTTGAAAAAAAATCTATGTGTGAACCGGTTTTGAAAATTTAAACGCGTTTTTCTCAAAACAGCATTTCTCAAGTCGGTGTACACGATATTTCAAAAACGGCTCGTTCGATCGGAAGAATTTTAACACAATCTTCTTAGATACATTTTCTAGTATAATCGTTCCTTTTGTCAATCCGATACTTATTTTAACGATTAATTACTAGATAATCTAATATTTTGACGAAATTTGTTTGTTGTTTTGATTTCAAATAATAAAATAAGTTACGATGTACACCATAAATCGTCTTTTTTAGAGGAGTTTCCGGAAATCGCCTGCAGCGTGCTCTTCAATCAAAAAAATTTAGATAAAAAATGTGTGTGATGCTTTTGTAGCCAAAAAATGTTTCAAATTAATAAAATTCAAAGTCTCTACCGGATAAATCCTTCAAAAACCTTCTTTTTTGCGTCAAAAGTGCGTATAACCCCTTAAACGATATACTTTATATTGGTAAAATATATGAAATAGGTATATTAGGTTAAGTACGGACCCTATTTATGAAATGTCCACAGACAACAAAGTTGTTGAATTTGTTGTTTGTTGATTTCTACAAACTTTACGCAAACTGTTTTATCTCACTTTGCCTGAAGTTTCAAAAGAGAAAGGAAAGATTCCATACCACAAATTCCATTTCAAAATTCGCCACATGAGGGCGAGAATAATAGTTGTTAAACAAAAAATATATATTTGTATAGTGCTGGACACCGAGAGGTCATTTTCAGTAAGCATTTTCCTGATTTTCTGCGGTTTTTCTTCACAAAACTTTGTAAGACCCGTAAATTTCGTTTGGTCACGGTGCTGGGCTTTACTTAAATTGTTTTATTTTCCTTGACGTGTTTAAGAATGGTATGAACCGTACCTTGATTTAAATACAGTGTGCTCGACAGGGTAGAATTTCCATCTAAGCTCATGGAATCAATTATCAATAATAAAAAATTGGTAAAAACACAGAACTTGTAGAATTGTGCATTGTTCTATAATTTCGAAGCTCACGGTTTACCAAATACAAATACTTATTTCTGAGTGTTTTTAATATTATTCTTGTAATAAGGACTGAGATCGAAAAAGAATTCTAACTTTGAAATTTATAAACACAAAAGCCGCATATTAATTGTTCGGTTTTCTAAAGAAAATCCGCGTTGGAGTCAGAAAACCATTGCCAACAAAAGTTTCACATGTTCTAAAGGAATTTGATAGAGACTTGAAGAATCCAAGTCTGTCGAATCGGAAATTGGCGGAAAAAGCAAGCTGCAGCGAGTATTTACTTCGCAAAATCAAAATCAGCTGCGGGCCTTAGGACTTACAAAAGTACAGTCAGTAGCTGACAGGAACTCCACAAAGAATGAATCAGATGTTTGTCTCGAAATTCGATTGCTGTGTTATGGACAATGAAACTTATGTATTGTCAAGATTCTCCCAATTGCCAGGTCAGGAGTATTAGGAGACCGAGGAAACATCGAGAAACAATTTAGAACAAAGCAAAAGTCAAAGTTCCCCAAGAAGTTTCTCATATAGCAAGCGATTTGCACTTGTGGGCTAAGAAGTCAGAGTTACGTAGCAACTGGCACTATTAATGGTGAAATTTATGTGAAAGAGTTCCTCCAGAAAAGATTCATGCCATTTATTAGAAAACACAGAATTTCTACTTTCTTATGGACAGATGCTAGATCAGCCACTACAGCAAAGTTTCTCTCAAATCGTACATAAACAATAACATCGAAATAGTGCCAAAGGGAGCCAACCCACCACATCTTCCAGAGCTTCGGCCTGTTGAGAGATATTGGGCTCTGACCAAAACAAAATTAAAGGAAACAAAGAAGGATGCCAAAGACGAGAAAGATTTCAATAAATGAAATGCAGTCAGTAAGAAGGCGCTAATGGCAGGGTTACCGGAGAAGCTGTCAGATTTCTACAAACAAAAATAATCAAATTTTGTGTGTTCACTTATTTAATCAGAAATTAAATTTGTTTTTAAAAACTGTTTGAGTTTTTATAATTGTATAAGGGGTTTCGGTGTTAGGTCAATTTAAAGTTACATTTTTTTTATAAAAAAAAAGTACAACGTATTGTATTGTTAACGTTTATGTATTTTTCTATTTGAAACATAAATATGTTGCCCTTGGATGCTACTTTCAAAAACACTATAACAATTGAAAACAAATCAATATATATACATATATATATTTTGCCAAATTGAACATAAGAAAAAAATCTCAATCAATTAATTGGGTAAAAAACAAAAATCTGTTTGTCATGTTACATTGTACATATTAATACAGTAAATTCTAAGCAAATTGTAATTTACGTATGTAATCGCAATTAACGTCAAATCCATATAGACTGGTCAGAGATACGAACGATACGGGTGCCTGAACTTTACGGGCCCGCCTGCCGGCTGACTTGAACCACCGCGCATATTATAAAACATACGGTCGGCTGAGCAAGTCGTGACGACGTTTTTTTTTTTGTTGTTTAATAAAAATAAATAAGACTATTCAAATCACTGCTCGCACACACACACATAAATACATATTCGATCAAGACTCACATATAAAAATTATTTCCCACACAACAAACAAAAAAACTCGAAACTAGCACTTTGCAGACATTGGCAGCCTTTATGAAGACAGTATTACCTATTTCCACGGCAGCTCGAATAAATTATTGTGGAGCACCCGCACAAAACTACACATATACACTCACGAAATATTATTTGGCGTACGTTCGAAACATATACGTACTGCAATATGTATATATCGACGTTGAGTTAAATATGGTTTAAGATCGTATACAAACGATCTGAGAACGATGGCGACGTGCACGAAAGAGCAGCCAGTGTCAGTGTATATACTACCATAGTAGTATATCCTTAACCGTGACCGAGCTCCCCTAATGCAGCACGAACAGTCACGGAGCACACACCGCCGTCGACCAGTGGCGTGTGTACACGCGCGAGAAAGATGTTGCAGACCTTGAACCCGTACGAATGGTATATTATAATACCGTCGAGATACACACAGAGTGCAGAAAACGTTCTTCGGTCGTTGTATATTTTCACAAATAAACAAGTATACACAATGCACACACACATATACACTCTAGCACTGATATAAACGATGCATATGAATGCAGTGAGAGTGTTTGGTTTTATTGCACCGATGCACTTGTGAAATGGCTTTGTGTGTGTGTGTGTTTTGTCTGTGTGAAGATCACTTAAAGCAGTTTTCTCACATTTTCCGACGCATATATACTAAAAGGAGATTTAAACGCACATGGTGTATACTTGTACAATTCGCGACGTCTTATATGAAAACACCGTGGCAGACGCACGGAGTGACGATCTTTTATGGAAGTATATTCGCGAACAACTAACCGGCGAAATAAACGCGTTACAATTTAACGCCGGCCGGTTGATTGTATAAAAAGTATACAAAAATCTAAAAAAAATAATACAAGACGTGCGACTTTGAGAAAGAACCAACAGAATATATATATATATAAATGTATGTGTTTGTGTGTGGCGCAAACAACCGGTTCTGCACACAAGCCAATGTGAGCCACATCGAGTATGTAAAATAATGTATATAGTAGAATATATACAAGAAACACGGGCTCTTCATGTACGTGTGTGTGTGTGTGTGTTGGTGCGTTCACGCACGTTTATTTTACTTAATTCTTTTTTTGTTAAGTATTCCAAGACACGCTGCAATACGACCCGACCGACGCGACGTAGCTAGAAAGAGCACGAGGCGCGAATCGTTGCGAAATGGGGCTTGTTTTATATTCATACAACGAATATTAAAAATGTATTATATAGTACAATTGGTATATATGTTCATCGTACAAAATATATAGTATAATGATGCTAAAAAAAAGTTTTCTGTGAAAGGAAAAAAAGAACACTACAGAGAAAAAGAAGAACGTGTGAGTACTTAAAGAAGCTTATTTTAATAGTGAGCTTCTGGTTGTGTTTTATGAGCAAACTATATCTTCCTCAGTCAGTGAATATACAAAATACACATATATATTATATATTATTGTTTCCGAAATGTGAGTGTGTTGACGAATGATTTATGATAATTACAAATCACTCAATCAGACAGTCGTATTTTGTTCGGTACACTTTTTTCATGGTTTTGGGATTAGTTACTATAAATCAATATTTAAATGTAAACGAAAGTCTGGGTGTAAAAGAAAAAACAAAATGTATTATGGGGACAGAATTGATAATGTTTTATTTACTTGATGCTACTAAACATTCTAGATTGTCAAATATCAAAGTATTCGATTGTTTATAGAAAAAAAATCGATAATATTGTCAAAATATTCGATAGTTAATAGAAAAAAATCGAATAAATAATTAATTGTCAATAAACAATAATATTAATCGTTTTGTCTGTTCAAAAATAACCGATTAGTTAAAGTAAATATCAATTTAAAATTAATCATATCTTAGTTATGGCATTTTCAAGAGATTTCTGGTGATTTAAAAATATTTATATTTTTCAAAACTCATTCATCTGTTACTCACTCATTTTTTGTCGGATTCAATTGAATTATTTTTTTTTTTTGATACAATTGAATTAATTAATTAATTAAAACTACTTAGATAAACTATTTAGGGAAGTGGTACCGATGAAAAATGTGTAACGAAAAGGACCATGACATTGGTAAAGTTCGGTAAAAATTCGGAAAACTTCGTGTAATTTTGTTGATGTTAGTCACGTGACGCGAAAACAAACACAAAATCCAACATGCACATTTTCAATGATCGGCCCTTTTTACTAGTTTAAAATATTTTTAAGATTGTTAAATAATTAAAATTGTTATTAACATATTTTTAGCGAAAGAGAGAAAAAATAAAAGTATTAACTGACGCCAACTTGAGAAGAGAGAGATGAAAATATATGATGTTCGCAGATTCGCTCCATATGAGTTGTAGGAAGTACCAACCTTAAAAAGATATCTGTCAAAATTGTATGACACTCCGACGATTAGTTTACAGTTACAGAGGTTCGAGTGACGCTACTTTTGAGTTTTTCAAAAAAATGAATTTAAAGCAATTTCGTGTGTTGATTTATAATTGCTTTTTGATGGGTAAAAATACCATCACAGCCAAAGCATGGCTTGATAAGTGTTATCTGGACTCTGCCCCATCGAGACAATCGGTGAAGAAGTGGTTTGCTGATTTTAAACTTGGCCGTATAAAAAAAGTGTGTAATATGCGATGTTTGTCGATGATTCTGAGTGACAATGGATGAAACAAACGGCCAAAATCGCAAAAGTCAGCTGGTAAGGTTATGGCGTCTGTATTTGGGGATGCGCACGGAATTTTTTTGTTCATCGACTATCTTGAGAAAAGAAGAAAAATCAAGAGCGAATACTACATAGCATTATTAGTGCGTTTGAAGGAAGAAATTTCAAAAAAACGGCCACACATGAAGAAGAAAAAAAATCTCTATCTCCAAGACATTGCACCGTGTCACAAGTCGATCGCAACGATGGCCAAATTTGAGGCCAAAGACAAAAAAGTTGTCGAAATGCTAGAGCGGCGTTGGACTATTGTATCACTCTTGAAGTAATGTATATTGATGAATAAGATCGAATTTTGCCAAAATAATGTGTTTTTCTTAGTTATCCTACGGACTTATTGGCAGATGTGTTACCACTTGGAAACTTTGCAACTGTATTTCAGGCAGAGATGCGATGCAATTCTTCTAGGTGCACGAATCCTTCTTGAAAGACAAATAACAAACAAAACTTTACGTTTCTTTTCTGACAGACATGCTAAATCTATATGTGACTCTCTTCTTCTTAATTAATATTGGCAAGCGTAAGCTTAAAAAATTGGAATCGTTGAGAGCACAGGTTTCGGGGTGAAGATCACGGACTAACTAACAATATTATGGCCTGCGTGCCACGAATTATGTATTTTTCGACTTCAATACTTCAATACTAAAAACTGGGTTTTAGAAACATTTAAGATTTAATCATTATCATGACACCACTTCAAGGCGTTGTTGAGTTCAATAATAATTGACGCTATTTTATCATTTAATTCAAGTTTATTACATGAATGATAAGTCTGGACGTCATCAACAAAAATATGTAATATTGTGTCCAGTTCAAGGACTGAGGGTAGAAATAGAAAAGAGAACTGTACCAAGAACCGATCCTTGTGGGACGCCTCGACTTAGGGGAAGAAAATCAGAGACTGAATTAGCTATACTGACTTCGATATGGTAAATAGTTAGAGATCTGATTATTATCAGTTTGATTTTGATTGATTTTGATTTTATGAATCCTCTGCATAACGGTAGTGATCCTACCAGGTCAATATTGCTGTGGGAACACGTTTTCCCTGAACCAAGAATTGTCTGTCTGACACCACTGTGTTTGTAAACCTTCGCTTTTTTACACGGAACACCAATAGCGTGACCATTCAGTGATATCCGTGATGTCGGGTTGATATCAATTGGCGTGGAAAAATTTGTATTCCCGCTCAGAGATTGTGTGCAGTCCTGGATGTAAGGGATTTGTGTCGATTTGTAAGCGCACATTGGACCAAGTCGAACGTCGTTATCACCGACTGACCCAATGGTTTTCAGGGATGGAAAACAAAAGTCGATCTGCTGCGTCTGAGAGTCGTCGTTTTACTCAATGACTCGATTGTCCTGGTGAGCTCCGCAACCTGAATCTGAGGATATGTTACACGATCGGGTGTCTTAGAAGCAACACACAATTGAGGTGAAACAGCAATTTCATTGACCTTATTGGCTAACTGTGCATGTTTCGTGGAATCGTCTGTCTGAATCGTCTATTTGCAGCATCAACGAAGTGGTATTTTGTCTTCTCCCAACAAATACCGTTTGTCACAAACTGTGACTGTGATTTATTGAACTATTCATTTTCTATAGTAAATGGTAAAACTATAAATGTCTATAGAAAAATGATCAAAAATGGATTTCCTAATGGTTCATTATTCTTAATGGCATATTCGACTAAATTGCCTTTCGGCTACATTTAAATTTGGCTAAATGGAGTAAATTCATTGTAATGCTAGGATCAGACAAAATGATTAATGCCTTTTCCCACCATTAAACAAATCATTAGGCGTCATTTACGTTTTCGACAACGTAATAACAGAATTTAAATGCCTAATGACACTTTTTTCCTTTAAAAAAATATCTGCAACATTTTGTTTGTACATGGCTTGTTTCAATGACTTCTTGGTAGCTTCATATTATTTTCAACGACAAAATGTCTGACAATCTTTTAAATTTGAAAAAAAAAACAATTCATCACATGCAAATGAAGTCGTTATATCTCTTTAGCAAATCCGTGTTTTTGCAAATACACATTTTAACCTTTTTGAGTATGCATACATCTCTCTCATCTTCAACTAAACCTCTTCCTACTCTGAGTTAACCTCGGAATTATCCCGTTTTTGTTTTGCACATTTTTGCTCAAGTTTGCTGCTTTTTTACAATTTTCAGGCTCATACTCACGCAGGCGCATTCCAAAGCAAATGGCAATGAATATTCATTTTAAACTGAATAAAATTTCGTAGTTTATGCCGCTGTTGTGTATATATTCATGTCACATACATATAATTTATTGTCATGCTGGATAAACCACACTCACACACATGCACTATATGCGAATTTGTGTTATCCCATATGCTAACACTAACCCACTGGAATACGTGCAGGCGTGTGCACACACTGCACATGCATATCCGCATATATGCGGTGATATTAAATACTTTATATTGTCCTGTGTTGGTAAGCGAGAAATGAACATTGTCTGCAAATGAGCCACCGCCCTCTCATGGCCCAAGCTGCTTTGCAGCCCCCTAGCTTGACTATGGGATGCGCTCCAAATTAACATACAAGCTAATGTAGTCACCCGTGTTCAATGCGCTCACGTACATGCAGCACGCACACATAAACAGAGAGAAAAAAAAACAAGGGATGCGTTCACTATATGATGCTGTGTATATATATATATATATATCTATCTATGTGTGTGTGTGTGTGAATCTTATTAAAACACAGTTAATGTATGCAAAAGCTTATATGTGCAGAGCGTGTTTTCTAAAAGCACTGCGTTTGTACGGCGGAAACACTGAATTGTAAAACGACTAAAATAAACATAAAAACACATTGACAAACTAGCTCTTTTTTTAATAGAAGATTATTTAAATTCTAATTATTCGGTAGAAAGTACTAAAAGCACACATATTCTTTGGGAAAACATACAATAGACCGAACTTTTGGTTCAGGAAATGCTATAAATTAGAAACTTTGGCGGCAGCGGTTTATATGGATAATATACACACACAGAGTTCTCCGAATAAATAACTACACAATGCCAACACGTAAATTCTGATTTAGAAACCAATGTGCAATTTCAAATACGAACAAAACTGTTTTATTTATTCAATGATTTTTACTAGAGGGATTGTGATTAACAGTTAAAAAACTATGATGTATTGATAACACCGTAATTTTTTTTTTAATTATTTCGCCCTTATTTTGTTCTATTCTCTCTCCATTTGGCTTTTTTTCTATAAAAATGTTTAACATAAATTCACATTAAAAACGGACTTGTCTCTATAAATATCCCTCCCAGACAGACCCAGAACAGCCGCAACGCACACAATAACATAAGAATATGATTACATAATGTCTCATCTGTCCAACTTAGCGGTATCATAAATCGCAGTTATATTAAAAGTTTTGATTCGTTTCTTTATATATTTTGTGTGTATATGAAGTTTATGTGGTCGTACGCGTTCTGGTTGTTCACAGTTTATTTCTTTTTATAGTTCATTGCATTTTGTTCATTGTTCACGCGCACTCAGAGCGGCAAAGTTTTGACCAAGTTTTGGTTGAGATGTCAGGTATGGTCGTGATTTATAGTTGAGAGTCACATAATGTGTGTTTTAGTTATCATATTGAGTTTTTATTAGTTATACTTTAAGATGACCGAAAAGCCATTTGACCGTATGGGTTTATACAATCTATCACAACTTTATAAATTCTGAAAAAAAGCTTTTCGGCGAAAAGGATCATTTGGCCAAAAAAAAACTTTTCGGTAAGAAAGGCTTTCAAAATTTTAAAAAATCATTTAAAATTAGGATAAACTTTTCCAGAGTTAAAACAGCCTAATGGTCTAAGTTATATTGAAAATAGCACTTTATACGTTATTTGCATGAGGTTTTTCATTTATTATTGATACTAAAAAGTCAGAATCATCAACTATCGTCCTCTTCAGTTGCGTTATTTTACCATTACATATTGTATAAGACAAAGATGAGACAGTATCTGTTGTTCACAAGATGGCATTTCTCTGCCCAGTTTTCCAAATATCATCAACATCTATAGAGAAAAACAGAAAAGCCACATAAACGTAATTCGTAACATTTCTTGTGTATTAGTTAGTTACTTTAACAGAGCTATTTAATGGGCTTGAAATTTATATTACATGTTTCACAAATAAATAAGCCCAAATATATACAAAAAAAAACTTATACCGTGGAGGGAAAACAAATGAGAAAAAAAAAGAAAAGAAAAATCAAAGTATAGAAAAAGAAAGCTAAAAATTAAACTATATTTTAATATTATTGCATCGTAAGAATTCATAGATTCGTATAAGTATAAGAACTATATTGGCGTCCTAAAGCCTATTTGCTACAGTTTGCGGATCATACCCACTCGTGTAATGCTACGGATTTGCAGACCCAAAATATTGCTCTTATTTCCGCAGTGAAAACTAATGAAGGAGATGTTAGTTGAAACTGCTGGTGGTTAGTTTCGTCAATAAAAATGGGACCCTTCACTGTAAATATAAATGTTACTTGGCTACGTGGTTTTCCAGTTTTTAAAAATAGAAGGAGCCGAGGATGCGTACTCGGACTTTGACATGTCCTTGAGCTTTTCCCGCATGTGCCAGAATACCCTGGGCGCCAATAGATGGTTTGGCGTCGGAATCGTGATATTTATAGAATAAGTTATAAAGAAAAACTATTTTGAAAATTGAAAAAAAAAACAATAAAAAATAAATAAATTTTATAATTTTTTTTTTCTTTTTTAAACAAATAAAATAATTAAATTTCAGTGGAACCTAAAAAATATATCATACTTTTTTTATGAAGAAATGAAGATTAGATTTTTGTACAGATTTTCTAGAAAAAACGGTACAGATTTTCTAGAAAAAAACGGTACAGATTTTTTAGAAAAAAACGGTACAGATTTTCTAGAAAAAAACGGTACAGATTTTCTAGAAAAAAACGGTACAGATTTTCTAGGAGATATTCGATTTTAT
>JANSTU010002549.1:0-18517 GCA_027564075.1 Bolitophila hybrida
ACACAAACTCTTTGTTCGATATTTTTATCCATAGTGAAAATCGCAACGCACACAAAAGGTTGACTTGTTCCTAATGATGCCGTAAACAAACTAAATTACACATAGCAATAAAAATTGACAGAATAGTGGCTGACAGTTCTGCCAACCTGGCAAAAAAAAATATTCTCAGCGGGAAAATTTAAAATGAGAATTTCCGGGTACTTATTTGACAGAGTAATATATAATTTTTTTTGTAATATAGACAATAACATATTAAAATGCAGAGAATTTTACCACCAATTTATTGTGGATATGTTTGCTAAAATTGAAATTGAACGTCTCTGAAATATTCGAGGTACGAAAAAAATATTAATTTGCGCGATTCCATAAACAATAATGTGGATGACAAAGTAAACTCTAATAAAATTGATCAAGTGTGAATACTTTCGTCATACACTGAAATTCCTCGACATATTCAGGAATACGTACGTACATTTATTCTAATGTGCAGGTTTTAAATAATTATTGCTAACGAATGGAACTTTCCCTGCAGTTCTTCCGTGATTATTTTCTTTGTTTAATCTGCGTCGAATAGTGTGGACTGAACCAATATTCTTTCATCTTGGCACGGATTTGTGGCACATATAAGCTTACATCGGATATTGAAGGCATTCGATGCGAATGAAGTGCAAACGCTCTCATTTGGACCAATCGCTCAGTTTGACTAGTTGCTGCAAGCGCATCATCTGCGAGTTTTCCATTATGAAAGGGTTGCCATAGCCGAGTGGGTTACGCATTGTCTAGCTTATGGGAGGTCCCCGGTTCGATCCCGGCCCGGCAGACCGAAGGTAATAATTGAATTACTATTCACTCAAATATTTGAAATGTTATCCAAAGTTATTTAAATATTCTTTATTGTATTATCATTTTAGTAATTTTATCCCATAAATCTTGAATTGAGTTAAAGTTGATGATAAATATAAGTTTTTCAAGTGTCTCAACATATATTCGTAAGCGGTGAATTTAATTTTCAGACGCTTCGCTGTTTATCCAGACAGATATTGTATACAAAAAAAGTTATCCAATTCGATGATAGTCTATAATATCCATTCTAATTTTTTTAGCACGTTCTCCTCCATTAATTTGTGTCCCTATAGAGTTATATGTATTTTTCATTTAAAACTTATGTGCTATTTATATATTATCTTCTTCTACTTTTAGAAGTAAACATACTTACTTATTTAAAAATTAAATGAAGATTTTACTGTCAACAACTTTTTTTTACGATAATTTAAGATATAATTAAGAAGTCCTTCAAATCGGACTATAAACTCATAAGTATACTTTACATAACACAAACATCTTAACTCGAGTCTATTCACCCCAAATACGCCACAGTTCTATAAACAAAAAATATTCTCACGTCCAACAACCCTCGACCTACATTTTCCGGCTATTATTTACGCGGATATCGCTGCGCCAAATCGGCGAGCTTGCGCGCTCAAGCAGTTATTTGTAAAACAACGACCAAAATCCAATCAAAACCAGAGACACAAACAAACGACATTAAAATAATCAGTAAATAAATCTTCGCCAAAACGGATCATATTATTTTCTCGGCGCGCGCTGCCAGCTCACACTCATATCCCCAAAAAAAAACACCCACCACCCACAACAACAAAATACCACCGAACTAGCAAAGCAATAATGGAATCCAGAGCATTTGCAATCGTTATATTCTTATTATATTTTATTTTTCGCAGAAAAGACGCAGACGACGACATCAGATAATATCATATTTTGGCTTTTACATAACAGTATACATACTTTATATATACATATATGATTGCTTGTATATATATATATATATATCTGTGTGTGTATGTGTTTGTATTTTATGTGATGAGGAAATGCCCATACAAATAGACTGCGAGAAAATATGTCACAAATTGATAACGTTGACTAAAGTTCTGGTTAAACTTTTATTCGAAATCGGTTTTTATATGGTAGTATTTGCAACCTAATGAATCGAGTTTTCTTTCCAGGTATTTCCAGAAAGTCGTTTCTGGAAATACACACACAACATTTGTAAATTTCAAAATTGTTTTCTAAATGAAAACAAATTTATGATTGCCTTTAATGTAATAACCATGATTTATAGTGTATTTGTTGTGCATGCGCAAATTCTCAAATTTTCCAAAATTACTTCTATAAATCACGCATAAATTCCTTTTCACATTGTGTAAAATCAGTACAAGTACACATACACAAAGAGAGGAGAGCTATCCATCGTCCGCACCCGAGCACACCCCATAAATAAATACTAAATTTACACACCGCAATTAATTGCGTTCGCCTCGTATCATTTCCTTTATTTACTGTTCCATTTTCGCAAAGAAAACAAAGCAATAACATTACATCAATAAATACCAGGGTGTCAAATAAATATCGTTGCCACAATGAACAATTGGCAATTTGTACCCAGACACACACACACACACACACGAGTCCCCAAACCCCCAGCCATTCACCGCCTGCCCAAGTGTAGTTTTGTGTGTTGCTGCCGGGTGCGACCACATCGGAGCTATATACCACTACAAATAATTTTGCACGTATACCCAGCTAAAAACTAAGCGCACAATCCACGCGCTGTAGGCAACAATTCCCCAATATTATGGGTTGCCACCCACTCTACCGATATAGGTATTAGTTATTATTTTGTAGGCTTTCGGGGATCGAAAAAATCTTTTGTGCCAGAACTGATACATGGCGAGAGGAAAGCTGCCGACACAGGAAAAGTGCTCAATGAAATTGAAAAAAAAAACAAACAAAAAAAGTTTAGCACGTGCAATATATTTCACTCAATCGGCAACGTGGTTTTCGATTTTCGATCAGCAAACAAACGTTTGAAACTTGAGCCGACGACAATTTTTGTAGGCGGGATTGAACTAATAAGAAAGCCGCGATGTGACGCTCATTTAGTATGCCTGTCATGCGCGGATATACGAAAGTTTAGTTTTCGCCCCCACTTCTCCCATACCAACTGTTTTAAGTAAATATTAAAACGGCTCACATATTTGCACACGGAAAATATAGAAGTTTATTATTTGTTTGTTTTATTTACTTGTGCTCGGTGCACAAGAATGTCAGTGTGTATGTATGCTAGTGTAAGCTGAATTTATATAGTATAATGGATCATGTGTGAGTGTGTGAAAATGGAGCGCTCATTTTCCTGTCGTCGTCGAAAATGTGCGCATTGCGATTTATTTGGAAATAGGGAAACTAATTAAAAGTCTTTTGCAAATGGCAAACAAGACAAATACGCGCTGTGTTGAGACAAACTCCGGGCGTGCACTGTAGTTTCTTTATGATAAGCAAATACACATTCGAAATCGTGGACAGAATAATGTTGAAAATTAAATAAGTAATTAGTCCATTCATAATGAGCTCATGGAAGGACTTATTTAAAGAGTATAATTATGTTAATTATTAAAATATTGTTCTTTTTCATAGTTTTTTTTTGTAGATAATGTATATTTACCAAAATAACAAAAAAACACATTAATCCTCCTATGTTTTAGGTACCATTTTAACCGCTTTATGATACGCCGAGTCGTGGTGTGGCGATTTATGTTGCTTCCAAGCTTAAAGCTCGAATCATTGCCACTTCTTTTAGTGGTGAAAGTAAGTTATTTAAATGCAATTATTTGTTAGTTTAAGCCTTCAGCTATTGATAAATAGCCAGTTATCGAAAATGTCTAGTCTAACCTGACTATGATTGCTGTGTTGATCACGACAGACCCACGATCCTACCGACCAATCTGCCTTCTGTTTGTGTTAGGTATAATTCTCGAGCGAATGATGGTCCGAAGGCCAACCAGTTTGGCTTCACAAATGGCCGATCGACTGAGGATGCGTGGATACAATTTAAGGGGATGGTCGACAGCTCTGACATGAAATATGTTCAGGGCACTTTTGTCGACTTTCAAATTTCAAATATATGGTCTGAGGAGGAGAAACTGTGGAAAAACTATTTTAGGGACCGAAAATCGTGTGTGAGGTATGAGAATGACACTGTATGGAAAGTAGTTCAGAGAGGCTGTCCCAGGGGTCCATATGTGTTCCTACTGTGTGGAACATTCTTATGAACGATCTACTAGCCAACTTAGAACGGCGCGGATTACTTATACTACTTATTATTGCCTAGGGGGGCAATAGGGCAACATTAGTATCACGTAAGTTAGGGAAATCCAATTTTGGGCATTTCGGTAGGAGAAATAATGTGCTTCAAGCCACATTTAGCAATGAATAAACTTTCTGAATGTCGTAGTGACTTTGAGTGTGTGTTGCGGAAGGAGTGGGGACTGAATGGGGTGGTGGTGAGAACGATATTTCGGGGACTATTTGTCCCGTGTAGGTATCAGTATGGTAGAACTAGAATCAACCTTAGCCAGAGAGTGTGCGATGATTGCGTATGTAGGATGGTCATCTGACCTTCTGGTCATTAAACACGCGATACTCTTTAAAGTATAGAGGTCCATCGCACCAGTCGAAGTTGCATGACAAAACACCAGCTGACTCAATTGTGGGTTTCGATGTCAATGAGCTTGTTTCGGCGCATATTGACGAGAAGATCGTAGAATTTTAAAAGGTAGTATATGTTAGTATATGGCAATGAACATTTGATGATAAAGTTTTATTAAATTCACGCCGTAATCAGAGGTTTAAGCGTAGTCGTTTTTCGCAATATGTTTCTATGGATCTGAAATGTTTATATTGAATTTCGTCCAGACGGCGAATAAACTCTGCATATTGTCGTCGTTGAGAAAAAAATCTGCCGGAGCCATATCAGGTGAATACGACGGATGTTTGATGATATTTCTTGAGTTGCTTAGAAATTCGTTCACAATGAAAGCCTTTTGAGATGATACGTTATCGTGGTGCAAAATACATAAGTTGTCTTTCCACAAATCTGGAGAATTTGCTCGTTGAAACGCTGTATATCGGTCTGATAATATTCTTTATATTCTGTTTGACTCTTTGGCATGAATTCCGAGTGCACAACGCCGCGATAATCAAAGAAAACAGTCAACATTACTTTATATCTAACGTGTCTTTAGCGTTCTTTACGCAAATAAGTATTTCGGATCTAGAGTCTAGCGGTAATTCGTTTCATGCCCAAACAATCATTCAAAATAATACGTGAGACAAAGAGCGTTCAGCGGGTATCTCTCTCAAACTTAAATGACGATTTTCAGTCACCATTTCCTACACTTTATCGATGTAAACTTAACCCTTTATCGATTCGACTTTTTTACCGTTTCCATATGGACATGCTAGCAGGTAACGGGTTAAGCTAAAGATGTTGATGTCCTACCAGAGCGAGGCAATTTCTTTTTAAATGAACAATTCCCGCTCTTTTATGGACAGAGTAATATGTCCGTTTTAAAATGCTATAACATGAGATCAAACAACCAATGATATAGACATTGTAGTCGAAACACATTTTAAATAAGTATAATTAAATTTAGCTTGCGGAGGACTGCACCCAAAAAGATATGTTTCAATTTCAGTTGGACATAACTTTTACGTGAACCCAAACCACTACAACATACCACAATAATATGTCCTCATTCACGTTCACCGTGCGCGCATACAAACCATTGGTACTATAAATAAATATAGAACCACCATTGACCACGCGGAAAACCATGTGGTCATAGGAGGAGCGATGAGCAGCCCCCATCAAATAGATTATTAGAACACAACATTTTAGGGCAAAAGTGAAATCAGCCGTAAATTTGAGGTCATTTGAATAAATTGGTTCTGTAATGAACATGAATGGAAAATCTATTTTCATTTTCCTTTCATTTCCTACACGCTTTATAAAATTCGCTGTAGCTTGTGTGTTTTGCTCGGTTACACATTTATGTATGTGTATGTATGTGATTATCAGTGTGTGTGCGTGCGCGTAGCAGGTCAACTGTGTAAAGTGTGGTCTGGGCGACAAATGAGTTTCAATGTATATGTGGCATCGACGGTCGGGTGCCCATCATGCGAAACCGTTACAGGGTGACACAACACACAATCGTTCGGTATTCATGAGAGAGTGCACAAGCGGCGCCATCATGTATACATATTGGCAGTGGGGCGGACAGTTTTCAAGCAATGTGTGTGTGTATATTCACATATACTCGTATGTGCGGTGTGTGCGGCGAGGCAAAAAGACTTGATGTAATTTGTCGGCAAACGGGTTGCCGTCTCTTCAAGTGCAAAATTTCAATCAAAATTATGTGCAGCCGGAAGTCGTATTTATTTATTTAAAATAATATTATATATCTTATATGTACAGAAATATATGTGTTGCTGGTCGGAACGAAACATTATCACCGCATCGTCGTTAAACTGAACTCTTCCCCGATGGCTAAAACTCGCAGTCCCACATCGTGAATTTATTATATGGAAGTGTTTATATCTCTTTTGATTGCTCAGTATATTATGTAAGTATAGGTATAATGCTAAAATAAAAAAAATTACAAAGCTTTACGTTATTATTATTCACGCGAACCATCGATGTTCAAGTTCAAGATCACAGCAACGTTGTTAAATCAGAATTGAATCTTATGTAATGATATATTATTTTATATATTTTGCTACGTGCTAAAACCATAGAGTTAACTAGAGTACACAATCTGAACTTTTTCTGTTATTTTTGTTTATATTCATGTCAAAACAAAACTATGAAATTTTGCAGAATCCAACGCTTTATTGGTTTTAAAATGAAGATTTGTTTGGTATTATTAGCTAGGATCGAATCGGCGACTGAAATAATTTTGTTTATTAATTTTTGTCTGTAAATGATAACCGACGCCGAAAGAAAAAGCGCTTTGTCTGGCGGATGGGAGGTTCCCGGTTCGATTCTTTGTTTTTTTTTTATTTTGCAACTAAAACCTTTTGCTTTTAAAAATTACCTTACTATTTATGCCTGTCAGTATTCACGAATACATAATTTAAAACACTTTAATCTTTTAGATTATCTGCTTTGCTTGTTTGCTGTTTACAATGAACATAAAAAACAAAATTTATTAATAAAAAAAGCGACATCATTTCGTTTATTCGTTAAGAAGTTATGCCATATTTTAAGAAGGAAGCTGTTTTTATTTTTTATTCTAACAAAAAAAACTTTCCATCACTTCATAATATTGTCAGAAATATGTAAGTACATTTTCGCGCTCCGCAAAACACCTACACATCTCCGCCATCACTTTTATGTCATATTTATTAAGCGCCAATGACAGATTTGTTTGTATTTAATGTATTTTGAAGGTTTTTATATACGTCTTAAAGGTCTACTGTTTACAGTTGTCCCTGACATATTTGAGATAGGATGTGACTGACACAGTTTAGCGTTTTGCAGTTCAGCATAATTGTCCTTGCCATCATACTTGGACAAAATTGGCTAGCAAAACTGAGTGCATGTTGAGCATATTTCTACTTACAGTGCCATAAAATTATAAAACGGTTCCTATACTCCTCTATGCTGGTAGGTGCTCTATTGTGTTGTCCCAATCGCCTCTTCAATATAGATCATACATTTTCGATCGGGTTAAGGTCTGGTCTATGCGCACTGTATTTGACTCAGGCAGTAGGTACGAAGATGTATTGGTGAAATTTAAAATTAGAATAAGAATTACACATCAAGGTCGGCGCGGTGGTGGTATATATTTTCTATAATGCCCTTTATTTTATTTTTTTGGAAATACTTTAAAATACTACAAAAATTAAATAAAATAAAAAAATGGGAAAAATGTAATTTTCATAAATAAATACCAACAAATTTTATAAAAAAATACTTTGAAGAGCAATAATAAATGTTTCTCGTTTAATTACCTACGAATTTTTTTTTTATCTTATTATACTCGGATAAATAGTTTAGAAGATATAATTAAATATGTGATGGAATGTACAAATCAAAACACACATTTTTAACATGTTGTATCGCACAGGGTGTTGATGTTGAAAATCGATTCCCCCACCCAAACAATGATTTACTCCATATGAACCAAGGAACTCGTGGTTAAGTTTAATCCCTCTCTACGTGGACATTATATATATAAATATAAGGTATCATTTACCCAATCAATTTACAATTTCATAAACATCCCTATAATAATAAATAAACACTCACACTATTTTTTTGTTAAATTTAAAAATAAAGAAAATACATACATAAGTATTCCATCACTAACATTTATGGACGTTTCTTCGAAAACAACTGTTTTATTACAACAGCTGGGTGTTTTATTTAATGCAAACAGACTATGTGTTTCGATTTAGTATTATCGATACACGCAGGACTGATCATTCTTAGTGTTTAGCATTGGATTATTGCTATCTAATAATTTATATCCTATTTTGCATGGTCAATTTAATTTAAAAATTAGTCAATATATCTGCAATGCACCATATAAATAAGATAGGAGCAGTATTTTATTTTCTCTTTTATTTTTTTTAGAATTATCGACTGAAAAACGTGTTGAAGTTGTAGTTCTTCACAAAGCAAGTTATTCTATTCGTCAAATTGTAAGAAAAACACAAATTTCATATGGTGGAGTAAATTACATAATACAAAAATAAAAAATAAATAAATTCGCAACAAAAAAAGATCTGGCAGAAAAACTACTACAGCTAAGAATAGGACTGTTGTCATAAACTGTAAAGGAAACCCAACTTCGAACATTTCAATAAAAATTTCAGAGTATTCGATATTCGTCGATTCATCCACGAGAGTTCCTCAAATCGGCGTATTGTTCCTACAGAGAAACATGAAGGTGGAAATGTTATGGTTTGGGGGTGTTCTTCTGCTTATGCAGTGGGTGATCTTATACGAATAATAGACAAACTCACTGCTCTACGATATCAAAACATGGTTAAGAATAACGTTGAGCCTTCTGGATTAAAGTTGATTGGTCCTGAATTTGTGTTCCAACAGGATAACGATCCGAAACACACAGATATTATTACGAATGCACTTTTGGCAAAAAAAAAAAAAACAAAACAAAAAGATGCTTAAAACTATGGATTGGCTATCACAATCACCCGATTTAAACCCTATCGAGCTACTGTGTGAAGAATCGGACCGAATTGTACGCGAGGATCCAGTAACGTACTTTAAAAAAATTATCAAGTGTCGTTTCGAATAACTAATAATATAAATGCAAATGAAAAATAAAATATTCCAAATTATATCGTCTGTCCGCAACAATTAAATGTCATTCATCGTAAAAATAAAAAGCCTGCTCTTATTTACCGCATTTTTATAATAATATCAATTCTGTTTAATATAATTTTTAATAAATTACCTTTATTATTTTGCAGCCGTAGCAATTAGTCCTTTTTTCGTTTTACTGCAACTGCCATCGCAGGTTATACATAATTTATTTTATATAAAATATCAATTTAAAAAATATAATATTTTTTTTATAAATAAATCAATATTCGTTATTTAAGTCACATATTTTGAATGCATTTAATAAATACTTTCATTTAGCATTCTCATGAAATTTATTGCCACGAAGGTGTATAAGGGACAGACTAAAACCTTTTTTTTTTTAAATATGTATTCATATAATATTCATGTGGCTTTCCGCTTAGAATAATTGGTATCTCTGAGGTAATCGATGAGGAAATGGGAAAGTGCAGGAGGAAATCAACTTCAATTAAAGTGTGCGGCATTTATGCAAAGAGACCGACCAATTGCGATTTGTATAACAAAATCGAGGGAAGTGACTGCTATTCGTGACCAACGGCCTTAAGTGCACTTATGCGTTGGTCTCCAAATGCGAACAACATTATATGCTCGAATTTGAGCACGCAAACTCACACAAACGAATACATATTTATTCATTTTGAATGAGCCCAAAGTACCCCTTCGCATTTAAGTATATATACATAAGGCAACCAAATCAACCGTTAATTTAGGGGCCTTTTCAACGTGAGGGCACGCGCATACGCTTGATTTGAATTTCAAATGAACGGGAAACCCGATTTTGCATTTCCGCATGGCTTTTCGCGTCGAGCCACCGATACTTTGACAGATGTTTATTCACTCAGAATATATGCGGTCTATTGTGTCCATTTCAGAGTTGTGCACGATGTGGTTACGGGGTGGAGTATAGTATGCCAGCAAGCACCTTTGTGCATACAAGGAATTGTGTAATGAAAGAGGAGAATTCTATGGGAAAAGTCAAACTCTCTAAGAGAATAATATACATACACGAGAATGTGTATATATAATACAATTTTCACAGTTGAATTATTGGCATACGAAATGCGAGAGGGATTGGCGTGAAAATTCGCGTAGTATAATTTGACGACAATGCCCCGATTTTACAGTCGAGATGAATGACTGCAATCAGGCTTTCTGATGGTTACATTTGCATGACTTTGATAGGATAAATGCGTTTTACTTTAAGCGTAATGCTATTACTAACAAACCACCACAAAACAGAAACATATAATGTATATAATAAAAAAGAAACATATAAATTCAGATGAGAAAAACTCAAAACTTCAATTCTCGCATTTTATGCTCACTCGGACTGACGTTATCAATTTCGAACATATTTTCCTGCCACAGTGAAAAGCATTTGAGAATTCTCGCATCATAAAATATATGAATAGGTCAAAGATAGCGAGCGAAGATGGAAAAACAATAGGGAGCATGGAAATGGCGCGTACGTAAAAGTTTTTCTCCGATTTATGTCGGCGCGTCGTTGTGTCTCGGGCGTTGCTTTGTTGCTGTTCCTTTTTAAATGGCATTTGTTTATTGGATTTAAATTGACTTGGCAGCAGGAAAAGGTGAATGTGGAAATTCAAGACGACGACCGACAATATTGGGGGGGAAATGCTGTTCTTTTCTGGAGTATACTATGTTGTTTTATATAGATTTCTTTTGTGAGTCTTTATAAGTAGTATTACTGGCATGTTTTGCAATTTCAAAAACTTTGCAAGGCTACGAAATCGGAGTAGAACCGCGAAAATCTGAAGATATATTACGTAAAAGATGCGAGATTCTGAAAAAAGGGAACTTATGAAATACTTTAAAATGCATTTCAAGTTGAGGAGTTTTGTAATCATAACGAACGTGATACAAACGCGAATATACAGAGAGTTGCAGCGCCTCACTGTTAAAAGCTCTTCAATTTTTAATATTCGACATAATATTAAATACAAACAAAAACTTGCTAGCACGCGAAAACTTATATTTCATATATAACCATAAAACATATTTGCTTGTGTGTATACCGTATCAACCCGCTGGACTGCCATAGAAAACACGTTTCATACAAAACTCATAAAATATATGCGATAAACTATAAAACTTATACTCCCGGCCACCCAAAATGTCATGCTGCATTGGTGATAAGAAGAAATTTAGGAGCAGCTGTTTATACATTTCTATTTCTCGATTTTATTGTTGGAATTATTTTAATATATATGCAAAATATACTATTTATATTATACCGTCATTTGAAATTCCATGCATGAGAAATTGTCTCTGAGCGAGTGTTCTTATAATAAAATCGAACTTTGAAAACGCATCGAAATAGTATGTACAGTATGCAATATATTTAATATACATTTAGATTGAATAATACTGATCTATGTTATAGTGATAGGTTAGACTTAGGGCTTTAAAAATGTTATGTCAAGTTCTATGGTTTCTACTGGGAATCTTCACATTAAAAATGTGTATTTTGTGGAAATGGTAGTTGTAGTCAAGTATTATAATGTAATGTAATGTAATGTAAGTATGATCAAATATTTTACTTCAGACAGGCCTTACGTAATTTGTCGATAAATGATCTTCCTGTGCTATAGTAGCATATAGGCATCGATGAATGTAGTAATTTTGTTTAATTTTGTCAAATAACTGCTCTTTTCTTGTGGCTGCCATAATTTTATATGGCAATTGATTTACTTTACTACGAGTACAATTTCTTCGATTCTTCTTTCTCACATAATATAATATTTAATCACAAAGTTTGAAAATATGTTTAGATGTACCATATATTTAAGATTATGAATTATATTTTTAAAATAAAAAAAATTGAATTTCAGACACCAAAAAGTAGGTGTAAATATCATCGGATTTTTTTGAAAATATATTATATAATATCAAAGGACCAACAAAATTTTCCCAGAAGTAACATTTGTCAAATGTATACACGCGTCTTTTGAAGATTAGGGCTAACTAAAAAAAATATGGATTTAATTCTAGAACTGCCATCTATGTGTCAGGCCGGGGACTTTTCAATTGACCATTACATAATTGATAATATGGGGCAAGTTATTTTTTGCCATTTATTCGATTTTGCAAAAACATCTATTTGATCATTATTATTACAAAAATGTATTTAATAAAACACAATATTTTCAAACAATTCTATTTGGTCATTATTATTAGAATTGTTTACAGCTGACAATGAATAAATAGTAATATTGAAAACAATTTAGCAAGCTTTATTACAAAATAGCCATACAATTTTGTAAATAAAAATAATAACTAAATCGTTATCAATAAAAATGAATTGGATATTAAAGTTATTACGTTGTCATTATGACCATGTGGTTTAATCACATTTTTTGACTAATAAATCTAACAATTTAGGTTAAAATCGCATATTATAGAAATTAAAAACAACTTTAAAGCCCCATAAAAGGGTGTTAGGGGTTTTAGCCCACTACAAATTGATCAAGTAGAACATTTCAACATTTTGTAGTTATTTTGTTAGAGACATTTTTTTCTTTTTTTTACGTTTTAACATTTTGTAGTTTTTTTTTCAAGCGCTGAAACTGGTCCCTAGTCATTCGTCCCAACTCATCAAACCAACAAGAAATACGCAATCATTATTCTCCATAACGAAATGGGTCCTACGTCCAATAATATTCGTGTGTTTGATGTGGTAATTCATCCAAATGTTCATAAATGGATTGGTCATCAGCCCATTTTACTTATATACACCTCAACAAGTTAATTTTTTTCTTATTTTAATTTGTATGGTAATTTACCACAATTCTAATATTTTACATATTTTCTTTATGCCAAAAATAAATTAAAATAACAAAAATCAAATAAAAAAGTCACTTTTACTTTGAAAACAACGATATAATAATTTCGATTTCACGTCATTTGTGTTCGTAATTCATCAATAAAATCAAATGTATTTTTAGAATCAAAATTCTCCTCTCAATGAGATAAAAATAAAAAAATATAATTTGAACCGTTGATATCTACTATACGAAGTGGACGCCGTAACCAGTAGTATGTAGGGCTCACGTTATTTTCTATGTTAACTGATGGCCAATCAAATTATGCAAATTTGTGTGAATTACCATATTACAAAAAGAAAACGATACTCAAGAGTTTTAGTTTATTTTGTTTAAAATAAATTACGCCAGTATAATTGGTGATGTTTTAATTTAGGCATATGACCAATGGATATATGAATATTTGGGTTGATGACCATTTCGAAATGTGGATCAATCAGTGCAATTTTGCCTTTACTTTTACTTTATTTACTTAATATATGTTCCCCGCCCGGACCAAAATATAAAAATATTCTATAATCTTTATTCGATATAGGTAAATAGGTAATTCTTTGTATTTTTGTCTTCTAGAGGGGCGTAAGAGTAGTAGAAATTATACATGTGGCGTTTTAGTATTAAGTTAAACAGATAATCAAATTATTTTGAAAGGTCTATAATTAATTTACAGATATTTGTGTGATACAACTGAGTACCTTTAATATTATTTATATTAATATTACTTTATTTGTTCCCAAATTACATCTTTTAAACAAGTAATGCGGCCGATCATTAAAAATGCGCATGTTTTTTTAAAAAAAATTTTTTTAATTATACGAAGTTTTCCGAATTGTTACCAAACTTTACCGAATAAATGGCACACATTTTTCATCGGTACCCCTGTCATCTAGATAACTACTAGATATTAATTGAATTTTGGAATTTAATTTAAAAATAAATTAAACGCGATTTTTTTTTATTAAATTATATATATAATTATTATTAACTGACGTCTGTTAGAAATACGTATCGCGCACTACGACCATTTTACGGTCAACATAATCGTTTATCAGAGCAATTAATTCGACTAACTATGGACCGTTTTCGCTGCACATTTACTATAAATGATCCACAGAGACGTCGTACAGTGCGTACAGAAGAAGACATTCGCCAATGCCGATATACCGCACAAATGATGGAAAAATTATATTTAAATTATAATGGCAAAATATTATCTTTTGAATTAACTTAATTTCATGTCATCCTTGTTTTATTCCATTTCAAAGTTCTGTACCTCTTAAAAACACCCTTTATTTTTTAACATACAATATTTAATTATTTATAATCATTCAATTGAACGCGCAAAAAAATGTTTTAAAATAACATTAAAAACTATTGTATTTTTTATCACTTTTTATTAAAAAGTATACAAAATAAACTTTACAAACTGACTAAAAATTAATTACAACATTTTCACCGAGATTAAATCATTATTATCTAACAGTTCTAAAACACGATATGTCACACAACGTAAAATTGGAAACAAAACGCTGTTCAGCAAGCTCCCATACATTATTTCGGGTCTGACCAATATCCAATCGATATGTCAATTGTGCATGCAACATCGGAAACTCCTTTCTGAACATTTCTGATTTAACATAGTCCCAGACAAACTCATTCCTAAAGATTTTTGCTAACACATTCTTGTTACCCGAGAAAATAGTATTCAAACTAATGATAGTACCAGGAACTATGGTGGATTCAGAAGATCCACTTCAGCAACTCCTTTTATCAATGTTTGTAGTTCCACAAGTTTCGATTGACACTCATTCCGAATGGCTTGCATTACGTAACCTGGCTGCTTCTTAGTCACTAATTTCATAGCAATATGCTCTTCAATTTCTGTATTTCCAGCTTGATGAGCAAAAACAATGGCACTAATGATCCAGGCTAACCTTTGATTATTTCACTTCAATTTGGACAAAAATAGTACTGCCTCTTTGTTGCTCGTTATCGCGCCTGAAGAAACGGCGTCAATAACAAATTGTCCAAGGCATCTACATTTGATCCTTCCTGTACAAGAATCTTTAAAATTTTGATTTTGTTCTCCACAACGGCTATATGTAGTGGAGTCTGCCCGTCACTATTTTGATAGTTTTTGTTAGCTCCTGCTCGCAAAAGTTGCAATACAACTTCTTCATCACCTATAAAAACCGCAAAGTGCATCACATCTGTTCTCATAACAGCTCCAGACTTAAGTAAAAACTTAACCATCCCAACCTGATGGTAGAAAATAGCTTCCAGAGCAGTATTCTCTTCGACGTCGAAAAAAGCATTTACATCCACTCCAGTTGCTAAAAGCCATTCTGCCATTTTACATTGTCCGTACTTTGCAGCGACTTCTAAATTTATGTAGTCTTTTGTGGCCTCAATATTATTTATGAATTCTTGTACCATATCAATTCGTCCAATGTTAATAGCATAGTGTAGAGCATCCTGAATGTTCTCTACATCAATGTGGTCCAAATACATACTGATGAATATTCGTACGGTTTCAATGAAACCACCTCGAATGGCGTACTCCAACCATTCTGTAAAACACACCACATCCTTTGGGAATTGAAACTGTCTCCTTTCGACAATAAGAAATAGCAAGCTTATAGCACTTCTTGAACTTATTTTTACTTCTGATAGATTTCGGTGCAGAGTCTCCTAGTAGAAAGCCAGTTAAAGCTAAATTTCCTAGTTTGATGGCACATTCTAGTGCTGTCTCTCCATACTCTACATCAAGGCTCATTGCATCACGTCAGTCTGCAATATATGATGTACTGTATGTTCACATTCAACCAAAACAGCACAATACAGAACCGTTTCCAGACGATTATTACGAGCATGGACATTGCCGCCGGCTTTCAGAAGTCTCCGGGTGATATTTGGCAGGCCGTGCTTGGCTGCCAGATGAAGCGGTGTATTACCCTCACTCTCAGGTGTATTTAAGGGAAATCCTTTATCCAGAAGATGTTCCACCATTAGAGAACGACCGGTTGAAACAGCCATATGAAGTAAATCAGTGGCGTCAGTCGAAGGTTTTTCAGCTAAGCACTTGCGCATAAGTGCTGCAATATCGAGACAACTATTTTGAGACATTGTTTATGTAACGTTAACGATTATATCTTCAGTGGATTGTTTAACTGGATTGATGATGAATATTGGATTCAATTCGGATTTATATAACAATTTTCTTTAATTACATGAAAGCGAGAAAATAATTAAATGATTTTGTTTATTAGGTAAAAGGTATAATATAAATTGGTATCATAAAATAGACGTTGAGTTGATTTAATTATTATTGGCATCAAGTCTTTAATCGTATAATATTTTTTGGTATTTCAATTCCCATTTTTATAAATACAAATATTTATAAGTATACAATATACATAGTACCTACATAAAAATATAATATATGTTATATACTCTTAAAATGAGCATGCACATTATGCATTTGCAACATCGTTGCATTAACTATGCAAATGTGTGAAAAACCAACAACGCTTAATTTATCACACGTAGCTAGTCTATCACAAAACATGCACACATACAGCCCAGTACCAAAGTTAATTATATCTTTGATAAACATCAACTCTGCATGAGTGTTTATTTAAAATGGAATTTTCCACGCTCTGGCGTAAATTGACCCTTCAAAGGATGTTGTTTATTTATCCGAACACATCGTATGTATGTGTCCCTGTCTGCACATACTTCGGTTTCAGAATATGGGAAAGAGGGGTAGTAATTAATGTTTACATGCCTTGGTACTGAACTTTTATGTGAAACTGCGATGACACGGACTATGAGATATAATTTGTTTCTTTGTGGTGGTATGTGAGGGTCCTGTGATTTACGCTTTTAATTGGATAACATATATCAGTGCATATACTATAGGCACAGGTTAGAATACTATTTAGCGTATATATACGGTGACCATTTGTTGTGTTATACAGTACAGTACTGTATTTGCAACCAATGTACTCTAAAATAATTTTAAAAAAGGCAGTACATACAAATGTTTTGCGATAAATTTAATAATAATTTATGTATACATTATTTCACCATATACAAAGTACCTACACAATAAAATACATTTTATATTATACAAAAGATTCCGATAAGTCAAACCCGGATGGATTTGTAATTAGAATAATATTATTAATTAAATGACTTTATTTTAATTCATAATCCCTAAATTGACCTAAAGTATAGATCTTAATGATTTTGTTTTATAAAATATCAGTGGCGAATTGTTTGATGAATATTCAAGAATTAAATCGATTTTCAAAATATTTTTTTATAATTTACCAATGCGTCAAATTTCGTGTATTTTTTTTGATGTTAGTAAAGCATAAATTGCAGACTTACTTGGATGGTGAGGCAATGTGCCTTGATACAGAGTATGGAGAAACAGCATTAGAATATGCCATCAAACGAGGAAATGTTACTATAACTGGCCATCAGCTAGGAGATTAGGTACCGAAATTTATCAGAAATAAAAATAAAAAGTGCTACAAACTTGCTAGTGCTAATGATCAGAATGATATTGATGAACGCCTTATTGTAGAAAGGAGACAGTTTCAATTGCTAGAGGAAGCGGTGTGTTTTACAGAATAGTTGGCACAACATCTAAGCCACATTCCGCGCGCTCTTGATATAATTCAGCTTTAGGCACAATAGCCTGCAAATGGTTACCGGCTTTTGTGTATATTCTGCCATCCAGACCCAACTTGCTTGAAGGGATATAGGCATGTGTGCAAAATATTTATAAGAGGTAAACCCATAAGAGTTGGTTTCAAAGAATTGCGTTTGTTTTCATCTGCTTGTTATTTATATCAAACCGTGTTTAATGGAGGATCAACATAGAGTCATGACAAAATAATTTGTTTAGAAACTGATAATTTTTTAAAATTTCTGGAAAATGTTACAATTGTTCAAACCATTGTTTATTTTTTATAAATTTGTCTTGTTCACGGCATAAAGTATTTTGTTACAATCAATCAAACTATTATATTTATATCGAGGGCTTATATTATTCAATACGTTCTATCTGCAAAAACACAATATTTATTCTCTAATTATATTTTTTTTAATAAATCGACCTTCTACAATAATATTTGAAAATAATATTGAATTTTATAATTACTCATAATAAATAAATAATTTATTTGAGTTGTAGATAGGACTATTGCATTTCAAATGTGATATAGAGTTTGTGATTAGAAACAAATAAAATATGTATGTAGATAGATTTTTTTTTTTTTTGAAAATATCTCAAATTTGACAATTGTTATTAAACTAAGATAATTAGTCACCCGATTGTTACACCTAAAAATTATGTTTGAAGGTATTATAAGAAAAGTTGTCTTCAAAATAATGTCCATACATGAGTAAATATATT
>JANSTU010002560.1:0-33504 GCA_027564075.1 Bolitophila hybrida
ATATAGGTATAATGTACATATTCGTCTATACATATACTTATTTATACCAAGAACGTCAGCGCATGTGCAATTAACTAACAATGGAGCGATGTTATCGATCTATTACCGCGCCACATTTTCAAAATTGTTAACAAGCTACTTAAACACACTTTTTGTGCGACCCGACGTCTATTTTCATTGCAATGAATATTATATTTTCAAATGTGCGGCGGCATTTTCAATATCTACTTTTTATCTACACTTATTTTATTTTTAATGTATTGTATTTTAATGCGTTGTATTTTGTATATAGATAAACGATAATAAATTATATTACACACAGGCTTATAATTTGTGGGTTGTTGATGCGCACGCGGTGCTCGTAGCGCAGGTGCATTTTAGCTTCTATGAAAATATATACATGTTTTTCGTCATTATTTTATATAATTTCAGTATGTATTACAGTGCATGTCATTTTAACCAAAATACATTTTCTTTGATCAAACAAATCTTTTTAGGAAAATGTCACAGAGATAATGACAACAAACGAGACCATGTACGCAACGTTGGTCATTGTTTGATTCCGTGGAAATATTGATTATTATCAAATAAATCAACACACACATTATAATAGTAATATGTAAATAATATACTTAACATACATTGTCAGGATTTAGTATATTTATATGCGACGCTTAAGTATACATGGGAAAAGAGACATTTGTCAGTGAGCTTTTCCTTTGTATATATATTATATGTGTTTACAGTAGACAAACAGAACAATGCACATAGTATTTTTCTGCGTTCAAAAAAATAAAAGAAAATGCTGTCTGAACTAACAAAAAGCATGTCACATGTTATTATAATATATAGAGTTGACATGAATATTATTATTATATATACATATAAAATAATTCTGTATTTACCTGAAGTAGTCCTCTTTGCAGTAAATGTTGCCGTCCCGGGCAAAGCAGCTTAGCTCGGCGTCCAGTGGCTGTGAGCACCGGCAGCACCGGAGACAATTGCCGTGCCAAGCTCGATCCGCTGCCAATAAATAAAACCTGTAATTTTGCATTATTATATTATTCAGATAGTAGTTGATTTTGGGATTTACTATAATATATTAACAATAATAATAATATAATATATTGATTATATTGGCCGTATGAACTATCGATCAAATAAAATATATTTATCAGTCGGCAAAACCATTTTAAATTGTTTTTTCGACAAATATTTTATCTTGAGAATCGAATAGCTTGTCTTCAAGATAGTTTATTTTGAGAAAATAAAAAAGTTTATCTTGAAAATCGAATAGTAGTAACTTTTCGATTCTATCTTGAAGAGAAACTATTCGTCAAATAGTGCATTTAGAAATAAAATATTTTCATCTATTTTCAACATCAACTGTTTTAAAATATTTTCTATTTTATTTTGATTTTTTCATGAGTCTGCACTGACCACCGACTGCTTCACCGCTACCATAAAATGTAAATGTAAAACATGGAAATATACATCGAAAAATTGAAAATGAGCACAATGAAGAAATGTGCTGAAGCTATTGCCATGTTCAGCAAGTTTCTTTGGGAATGTCGATTATAAAAAAAAATGCTGAAGGATAGATAATAGAGACGTCGACCTTTTAATTGACGAGACAAAATCTTGGGGATTTCTAGTCCGACTATCATACATCGGCCGGTAAAAGAAAACCAGACCTTTGGCCCTACTAATTTTCTCAAAAAACATAAAAAGCTTTAAGTGTATTTGGTATGCACACGTATAAAAAATGAAAAAACGGCAAAAATCCTTACTGAGCATTTTTTTAAAATTAGTAGAATACGCGTGCTGGACTTGGTAAAGGACGATGATGCGCACGTTGTAGACCTTGTTTTAGGTAGAAATATATTTTATATTCTGCATTTTTTTTATATTTAACCGTTAATGTTCGTTAATGTCAGTACATATTTTACAACTAACTTTTTAGCTACATTTACATTTACATTTACATTATTTATACAAGCAGAAACAGAAACATTTGTTTTTGTTTTATTCATTCGAAGAGCATATGTGTTTTTTCTGGATTTAAGCAAATGCTTCTTTTTTTATTTATTCGATCCAATGTTTCGAAATTTGTTTTTCTTTATTTTTACATTAACATATTGTTGATATTATATAATGATATGATTGAACGGTAATTAAACTGCCGAGAAGGTATGACCTGTTTGCCGATGAGGCCAAATATAATAATATATTTCTGCTAACTTCTTATTATAATTACAATTTTGGATTAGAATAAGATATTTTATATATTTCACAATCCGATACTTTAGTAGATAGTCATGCGAAATGGCGAAAACCGATTACTATTATCTAGAGAGCGAGGCAAGATCTCAGAATGAGTGGTAAACTTGTACGATTCAGTGCAGGCCATATATCTATTAGGATGTGAATGGAGGATTTTATCTCTCAGGTGCAAATTTAACCTTCAATGACCCTGTTAGAAAGCCACAGACTAACGCCAGTCTTATGACAAATATAGATTCCCGGAATTTAATTTGTTTCGTATCAAATTATACAGCGATGGCGTCAGTAGACATATTTTGGTTAAAATTGTTGGTTGTTGTAGTACTCACGAAATTGCATTCTTTTCATTGGTTTTGTAACAATGAAACGAAACAATTTTTTTTTTGACAATTTCAACTCGTGGTACTTGCCTTGAACTATTTATAGTAAGTAATTTTCATGATTTTTCCATGTTCAGTCAAGTTAGTGTTCCTGGCATTTCTTATCACGATTTGATTTTTATGCCTTATATTGCTCCTAATAATGAGCAACAATTGCCTCCGTAAATCAGAATTTAAATAAAGTTGTATTGTATATGAGATCTTTTCAGATTTTGTCAACGTTTCTTGGGACAGTATCTACACACTAGCCATTGTTAAATCACATCCCGGTCGAATTCACATTGTAATGGCTCTCCCCGGATTAATGCATAGCAATATTGCCTACTCTTTCCTGGAGGAGGTGTGTTTTGATTGAAGACTGGGATAGATTAGTTTTTCTTAAAAAAGGTCTGATTAATCTGAAATGTAATCTAAAATTTATTACTATAAACCAAACTTTTGTTCTTCGATACTATCATGAAAACTACATGAAACAATATTAAAGAATTTGGTATTATAGACAATTCGCAACCGATTTTCCCTTTTTCTACTGAGGTGCTTAACAACCACTTTTCTGGATCAACAAAGCCTTTACTACTGCCTACAACGAATCAAATCCCCTCGTTCACTCTGGCTTTGATTTTATAAATGTTCCCTCTGATGAAGTGGCTAAGACTATTGGTAACATAATATCAAATGCTACTCGGAATTACAATTAAATTCATTAAATGTTGCTTCGTATACTTTTACCTTGACTTCATCGGTTAATCCGCAAACATGAAAACATGTTTGCTAAGAAAACAGTGTCTAAAAAGCTTAACGACTATAGGCTAATTAGTATTCTTTCTTTTCTATCTAAAGCGTTCGAAACTATTATGCGTGATCAAAAGATACTTTTTATCTCCTCTAGCGGTCATCTCTCTGATCATCAGTCAGAATTTAAGGTAAGACATAACACAATAACTTCGCTTTTTAAAAAATACAGATGATGTAAGAATTGATCTTGATAATAAACATGCAAATCTTTAAATGTTTCTTCACTTCACCAAAGCTTTTAAAAATGTAATAATCACAATACATTTTTGACTAAACTTAATTAAAAAAAGAACAATATTCCAGTAATTTTAAAGCATAAATAATGTAAATTTAATTTTTGATGTAATGTAAATTTAAATGTTTATTTTTTTTAGACTATTAAACCGCAGAAATAATGTACCTTCTATATGAGATAAATCGTCACCTCAACTCACTGACGGTCAAATATTCTTACATACATGTATCAAAATGTAAGGCTAACAAAAATTATGTTAAAAATTAAACTTAAATATATATTGTATAATACCACTAATGTGAGATACTGATTGAATTATCATATGAAGAATTATATTGTTTCATATTTCATTCTCATTTAAATCAATAAAATTACTATTACTACTAAAATCCGATTTTTGAAAAAAATATACAGTTATTTTATACTGATTTAAAAAAATATATGGATTTTATTCTGATTATTGAAAATAAAATATACGGTTTTTCCTTTAGCAAAAGTTTGTGTCATTGAATAAAAATAAAAAAATTGAAAATTCATAACGATTACGAAAAAATACCCAGTATTATTATTTCTAAATTCTTCAAATTATCTTGTTATTGATGGTCAAAACATATTATTCCAGAATAAAGTTAGGAATCTAGGTATAAATTTTGTTTTATAGTGGCCTTCGTAGACTTGTTAGGATCATTTCAGATCAAGGAATGAATAATTGTTGAGATTTTCCAGCAGACGTCTAAAAATAGCATGAATTTGGGTAGCTTAAGAAAGAGCTGAAGATGAGATGTTCGCATGGCAATTTCTCCAGCCCAAATATCGCCTAATTTCGAGAAATTGTGATTATCACAGGCCTCCGCGATCGCCCGACTTAACCCCAGACTTCTTCCTGTTTGGTTATTTAAAGTCTAAAGTTTATGTCAACAAGCCACGGACTCTGTGGAAGCCTTGAAAGACAATATGGTCGCTTTTCAGCCCGAAACTCTACGAAAACTGATGGAAAATGCGAAAAAAAACAACGGCATTTGATGAAACGGCATTCGGCGAAATGGCCATATAACACGCGGAATATGTAAAAGCTTTTGTACAATCTGAGATAGAATAAATGCACTATCAAATCTACACTTAAAATAAAATGTATAATGTTTACTGACCCTTTAATTAGATTTTCGCATTTCCAATAAAATAGACAAAAAAAGAAATCCGTCTGGTAGACGGAATAATAATAATAATAATTATTGTTTAAACAAATAATTAAACAAAAATATATTAAATGCGTCAAAGTAATATTAATAATCTAATAATATTATTTTATACAATACAACAATATATTGAAATCATTATTTCTAAAAAAAAAAAACTGTATATAATATTATAAAATGTATATATGTATACATGTATATATGATTTCACAAGATATGAATTTACCTGTCTCTTATCGATGATCCACAGCCACCACAATTGTGCTCCGACGTTGTGGCCAAATCGGCCGACATAATATCCTTAAGCATTTTAATAAATATTATACTTTATTTAAGCTAGTGTATCACAGATATTTTCATTTCAAGTGTTGATTTTGGGGTTTTTCCAATGGAAAAGCGGAATACTGCTGAAAGTAAAAAAAACAAATCAATATATATTCTGTTATCGTTAATAACTTAATCTCATCATCTAAATATATTTATTACAGTAGTACAGAAAACACTTAAATACAATAAATACATTTTGCAGATATAACGCTTACACCCGGAGCGATCGAGCGAGCAGCACGTGCACGATCACTGATCAATAAAACCGACATTAATTAATTAAATGATCCAATTAATCAACAACCTTAATTAAATGCGTGATTTTGTCGCGATCTGTGCATAAGCTGCAGCAATTGCTGTCAAAATGTGTGCCGATCCTACACATACTCTCACAAAAAATCCGAGAATATTATATATTATTTACTTTATGCATTAAACGATCGATGCAACGCGCACGCGCAATTTGCACCTTAAGCTCGTGCTCTCTCCGACATTTATTCAAAACGAGCGAATATAACAAAACCTGTAAACGTCTCAATTTATTATGTATATAAATAATTAATTTAGTCGCGGTCTAAATTGCTTATGTCCACGCGACTATTAGCTTAGTAAATCGCTAATTGCGCGTATGTTGCCTTAATTAATCGAGACGTCTCAATGCACTGCGCTGCGCATTGTATATTATATAAAATGTAGTGTATATTCTCGTATTTTATAACCGCCAGGAGAAGCATATTATGAAGAAACTCAAAGAGTGTGTCTGAATGTGTGTGTGTCTTGAGATGAAGAAATAAATATTGCATTATGTATGGCGAGTTAGCGCTTGTGCTAAGTCGATACGCGCGAGCTTTACGTGCGCATATGAAATATATGTAAGTATATTGGCGATAGTACCTATGTTTTATTTGTAATAAACGCGAACGTGCACTTTGGATTAAAGGAGTACGAGTGCATTTAACTAATCGATTAGCGGTGTGTGTGCTCGCACCCGATTGCGACTTAAGACATTCATTTGTTTATTCAAATGCATGCGTGGTGCTCAGGCGTGTGTGTGTTATAGGCGCGGAGGCACTTTAGCCGAACAAGCTTCTTTGAGATAATATAAGAGTGGCTGATTTTTAATTTTATATTCTTTGATTCTCTTGTTTTAAAGCGCTCTAAAAGTTAATTTAAAATTAAAATGTTCTCATATATCGCTAGAATCTTTAAGAATTTATTTTTTAAAAGAAAAAAAATAAAAAAAGGCTAGAACAGGCCTATCCTGCCTAGTTTGGTAGGGCTGCTGCTACCTTGCCGCTTTTAAACAAGCGGTTTATATCGGTAGTCCACACTAACTGGGACCACGCTGCTGTTGACCTCCTTATAATGTAGTTATTCCGCCACCGTGTTAAAATGTACACCCGAAATGTACATGTATTTTCGACTTTTTTAAGATGATTAAGGATGAATTATTGAAATTTAATGTTGTATTATAAAAAAGTACTTATGTGAACAATTTCTTCATTGATTATTTTCTTTCACAGTTATATCGTGTAAAAACCACTTCGAAGTGATGTAAACTGGTTCCAGTTTTTTTTGATGAATTGCTGGAGATAAATTGTTTGGCCATTTTTAAGCGCAATCTGACAGAATTTCAGCGTCGTTATGTGACAATGGATGAAACCTGGATCAGCAACAGGTGAAAGTCGAACAAAGCGTCCAAAGTACAAAAGTCGTCTGGCGAGATTATGGCCTCGGTATTTTGTGATGCACGAGTTGAAAAGAGAAAAACAATAAATAGTGAATAGAGTTTGATCAGCCGTTTGAAGATCGAAATCGCAAAAGTCAAGTCGATGGCAACGATGCAATGTCCTTCTAATTGCTCCCAGCGACTACTACTAGCTATAGATACAACTTTTAGGAAAATTAAAAAAAAGATTTTTTATATATATTTTTTTGAAAATTAATGCTGATGGTAGATAACCCCCCTTTGTTATTGTCGGAAATCTAAAAACATCTTATTAGGAAAAAATAGGTTAAATGGAAAAAAAGATAGCTCAAATAGAAACAGTGGCTGAATGGCACTTTATGGGGCCAAAGGCATAACATTTTCTCAATGATCATTTTGTAGTACTACGTCTTCGGGACAACTATCACCCTTTTATGAGGGGTTTTAAGATTCTATGAAACTTTTTTATTTGAAGTAATATTAAAAAAAATAAATATAAAATCAAATAAAAGATTTTTTTAAATAAACGAAACAATGAATTTCATTGTAATCAAACAAAAATCTTTATTTCACTTAGAATTCAAGTACACACATATTAATATAACTGAAGTTATCCTGGAATTCGCATATTTAGCATATATTTCATATATTCACTCGAATTGAATGTATATTCTTCCAATATGTTTAATATGACTAGACTAGAATACAATATGAATAAACAGAAAAAGTAGCAATATGAATGTACAACAATGGACCTCACAACATAAAAAGTATTTCATCTTTACAACAGTTAGTACAGTTAGGAAGCAGTGGAATAAGAAGCAAATGAACGAGCTTAGGACGCGTATCGGAGGTCATAAGGTTGCTATATTACGAATTTCCGCAAATATTTTTGAAGAGTGTTTTGATCCAGGATCTATCCAAGAATAGCAATTGCCTAAATTTTTCACTATTTTCGATGTCAAGATGCAGAGTATTTAAATTGAATTCTACAAGTCCTAATCGGATAATTCGCCTTGATTAAAATTGCAGGATTTGTTTAGGAAAGGTAACATTATCACAGGGATTGTAAAGTTGCACATCATCTGCATATAAATGTTATTTACAGTGTTCGGAGAGAACAGGAAGAACTTTTATAAATAGGGAAAAAAGTATGCGACCAAGGATCTAGAAATATCAGCGGCATGCAATATTATACCCCGTTAAATTTGATACAAACAAATTTACAACATGAGACATATATTTTTACGACTTAAAAAAATTAATAAACCACGGACTTTATATTTGGGAAACATTAAAAAGGTCTTTCACCATGCGGTGTCTCATCCCGGGGGCATTAGTATTATTTTTTGTAATTTCATGCAATGGACTTAAATCCCGCGGACAATAATTAAAAAAAAAATGTCTCATACAATGGTTATACATACGAGCGACCGCGGGATCAAGAACTAAAAATGTGTACAAAAGTCCATTGTTGGAAATTCTACAAAAGGAAACGGTAATTCGCAAAAAATGAAGTCAAAACTGACAGTGAAACATCCACAAATGGATGGAAATCACAGAGTTAGCTTGAACAGAAATCGATGAAAATCCAAATTATTTTTCTGGAGCTTACAAAAAAGGAATTCGAGACAATATCAAAGGCCCTTGAGAAATCTAGAAGTATGTTTTGTGTCGAGGATTCGTAAAATGTCATCAGGAACATTAAGAAAGAACCTCTATATTGAAAGTTGTTCAAAAGATTGTAACACTGGATTTTTTCAAAGACCTTAGATAAGGCAAGTATTATACTAATATGGTGGAAGTCTTGAAGCTCTTAAGAACGGGTATTTTTCATGTATATTCATATAATTATTATAGATATTATTGGAAAAAGGGTGATCTAAGGAAGGTGCAGTGAATATACCAATATGTTACGTAGATTTCGAGTTAGTTGGCTTTTCACTGCGTATCATTTGATTGACTCTGTTATTAGAAAATGTTTGTAAAAATTAATTATTAGCAAGATCTATTTTAATAAATGTGTTTAGACTTGTTACGATCTATGCTATATTGACCTTCTTAAGTGGTACGAATGTCCAATAATGAATATGAGCATGACTCAAAAGAAATAAACATTTTATATAAATATTTAAAAGTAAAATTATTGCGTATCAAAAACAAGTACTTTGAGTAGCAATGAATCGAAATCTAAAGATAATATATGTTAAAAAAAAGTTCTTCTAATGTGTTATAATTGACTATACAAAACAAGTTTTACATCCTGTATCGTAGTTGGTGTTGAAAATAGACTCTCCCACCATAATACTATTTTATAATCCCTTCTATAGGTATAGGTCTCCCTGAATATAAATGAATTATTACCAAAATAACGAATTTCGCTAGAAGCTAGAAAATTGTCGGATTCAATTGCACTTAAATCAACTTAAGCGGATTTGCCTTGTGATCACGGAAAAGTTCGATTAAACTTATTTTGTCTTTTTTTATGATTATTATTATTCCATAAAAGAGTTACTAAAATGTTAAAATCTTTATCCATCTTTCTCCAACCGTGTTTTGGTATGGAATACATTTTTAGGGTACACACACTGGTTATCGTCTTAAGCCCTGGAATAAAAATCTATTTCCTCATTTCTATTATTATGTTTTCAGTGTTTTTTTAATGTTTAATAAAGTTAAGTTTTTCGTTCACGGGGGTGTTGAGAACAATATATTCACTTTAAATATTTATATTAAACATTATCTATTTTATTTAATATAAATCAATAAAATTAGTATTCAAAATATAACATGCCTAATACAAATATATAAAAATATCTAGTTGTATAGTAATTTATCCAGAAATTATCATATGTCCAAAAAACAGCATTTTATTGCGGCATTTATTCACGCCAAAAAGCAATTCAACTCCTAATCTATAAAACTCACCAATGAGAAAAACGCGAATATTATTATACCATTCGCTCAAGATTGATATGCGTGTATACACACGGTCTCTCATATATCTATAATATATAGTTTACGCAACGTGCGCGCATAAAATCAATTAAATAATCATTTAAATACCAAGATGGTGTTTTTGTGAGTTTTTCATCCATTTCCATATGAATTCCGTATACGCGCAGACGCACGCTCGCTGTCGCAGCCATTGACAATGCGCTGGCCGTCTTGCACAAATGCGCGAGTGTCCGTCGCATCGCCGGCCGTTGGTTGATCGCTGGCAATGGCGTTTGGCGCGCGTGTAGAAAGTTTCTCGCTGTTGCAATCGAATGGAAAACATTGCAATGTCCAAATGCGCACGAATCGATTTGTGCGGCGCGTGCATTTTTAAGGAAAGAGCCAAATAAAAGCCAGTTTTTTTTAGTGTTGTATTCTGCACAGGTCGTTTGCGCAAGCTATTGAATACATCAACGCGCGTATAAAACTACTTACATACACATATATATTAATTTAATTGTACCTAGGTATATATAAATGCATTGCACTCACGATCGAGTGAATTTTTTTGAGCGAGCACGATCAACTTAAATTTTTAACGGTGCAATCGCTGAGTCACATTTAATTGTTTTGCTCTTAAAACAAAAATGAAGATACATTTTACAAAGCCATAATCAGAAGCTATGGTGATCGATCAGTTTGCGCAACAGCGTGTGCGATCGCGCACATAATGTGACCTTGTGCAAGAGACCACAAACTAGAAAATAAATGCATCTGCGACTAATGCCATTAATTAACTGCGTTTCCCTGCAAAACCCATCCATCTTTGGCTAAATTAAGACATTTTACCTGTGTGCACGGATCATCGCACGGCGCGATCGCACCTTACAATGCATTAACGCGCGCTTGAGTGCATTTGCTTATATATAATATATATTTTCTATTGCATGTTTATTTACTATATATTTATTTAGTATATGTTATGTACAATATATAATTTAATTGTTATTAGAGCTTAAGTTGTTGACTTAAACGCGTATGCGACGGGTGCGCGCGCAAGCAGTCGCGTTTATCGCCGTTAATTAATCGCTCAAATTCGCCGCGTGCGCTCAGGTCTATATCTGTGAAATTGATCCCTGGCACGATCACCTAATATGTGGGAAAAAATAGATTCTGACTCAGTACGGGCGGTCGCGAGAAGCTTCTCTATTCAATCGACGAGGTCTTACTTAAACATTGGTACATACATATATATATATATACAGTGAAGTTATACACATATATACGATCTTGTAAGACGTGATGATCGAACACAGGTATACAAAACTCATGTATAAATTTATACATATTTTAAGTGCTGCGATACGTCGTAATTTGCGCGCATTTGAACTCACGAAAGTCCTGCATAATTAATTGGGATTATATGCGGTTAAAATTAATTGCTTCGCGAGCGTTTTATTTTTGTTAAACTGTAAAATGTTGAAGTTTGGTGAAACGAGAAGTTTTTTTTTATTAGTTTTTCCATGCAAGTGCAAGTTGTTTTGTCCGTTGCGCGTGTCAAACATCATTGAGTGAGATATCATAAAGTTAGACATATTTACCGAAATTTACAAATAAAATAATTCTTTGAATTAAATGATTAAATGTAATTTATGGAATTTGTGGAATTATATAAATCGTGGGCTTATAAGGAAATGGCACTGAGTACGTTTTTATAGAAACATCAGAGAAATATTTAATTTAATGCAGCACAATTATTTTTTATAATTTAGAGAACATTTATTTTTTTATTTGAATTTGTTGAATTCGTTTAGCTATATATTTATACCGAACATTACACGATTACAGGAAATTACATAAACCTTATTATTTGTACAACATTTTATACACACATTAAATTTATCAGCCAACATAAAATAAATACAATTCGCATATATTTGCTCATTATTTATTATTTATTTGTAATTTCGGTTTTACGTAAATGTAAACGAATGTTGCATTGAAAAATGTGTGTGTATATTTGTTTAAATTATAATTGATTTGGTCAATTTGGTTATTTTTAATGATATATCAATATTATGAATATAGTACAAATTACATGGATCTTTTTTGGTAATCATTTGACTATATCTATATCCCATTAAAGATTCAGATTTATATCTTTGATAACATGTTTAGTGTCTACACATGATTATATACAGAATACGATAACAAAACTCTCAAGTCTACTGGCTGAAACTCAAGTTTCGTCGGAACTCGTCGCACGATGTTGTAAAGTCAAAAAAAAATATTTAAAAAATCGGTAAAAAGTTTCGGTCATACTAATCGGCTATGCTTTCAATAAACAATAAAACGTGATAAAATAATTATGAAAAGTGACCTCTCAACAAATGCACATAAAAAATATTATTTTTCGCCGCAACTGATCTTTAATTTTTAATAACCGTTTTTAAATTAAAATTGTAATTATTGATTGATATACAGAAAAGAATTCATAATTAACAATTTGTTTTTTTTATCAGTTTTGGTTTTTTTGCTGTGTATTCCAATATTTGCATATATTATGTACTATTTCCTAGGAGATAAAAAATCAGCCCGAACTTTTTTATTCGGGAAATATTGCCAGATCTTACCCTATAAATAACTTTGGAAATTATCTCTAAGCAAAATTTAATTATTAACCGTTTTTTACTCTATCATCTTGTTGAAATTTAAATCTATATTTTTTTAATTAAAAATACAATAAGATTTTAGTGAAACAATTTAAGGCGTCTCTGTTTCAAAATATATTATTTCAAATTCTTATTAGGAATTAAAAAAAAACATTAAAAACATCCTTTAATTATTGAAACATTCATTTACATTATCATACATAAAGTACCTTTTTGGATTTTTTTTTATTGTATTTTGATAAAAGCTAAAAGGAAAGTAATAAGTTATATTAATAAAAAAAAATCAATACAATATTATAAACATTTTATTAACTAAATGTGTTTTTGGATATATTTAAATGTAAAGATATGATTTTGCTAAACAACCATTATTTATAAGCAAATGTAATTTTTTTTTATTAAACATATTTCTCTTACCATCCAAAAAAATATTATGTTAAAGCTATCTGCTATGAAAACGTAGCCTTTTCTGAGTCGCATTGGCTCTTTTAAAAATGTAATACATTTTTTGTAAATATTATTTTATGACGAGAATCTTAATTTAACTAAGCTATTAAATAAGAATAAAAAGTGTTTTTAATAATGATGGAATAATTTAAAGAAGTCCAAGCGAGCTTACATGAAGCGTTACCCCATATGTCAAATACATATGTGTGTATATTCTTTTAAAAAGTATTTTAAAATTATTACAATATACAGTGCGTACCACTGCCTTTGTATAGGGCAACTTTTTTGTAATTTAAAATCTAATTTTATAATTATTTTTTTTGTCACCACTATTAAATTATGGTTTGGCTAAGTTATAAGGATATTTTTATTTATTTTTGAATAGAATATGATTTATGCTAACGGGACTTTCGTTGCCATTTCTGCCAACGTCATCCGGATTTAGGCCAACATCTGTCCTGACAGTCTACTCTGTCAAGTTTTATTCTTATTTATTATTATTTCAAAAATAAACTTTTTTTGTTGTTTTCTAGTAAAATAATTTATAACCCTAAAACTAATGTATCTATCATTATTTCAGCATGTTCTATTAAACCCACCATGCATTATCTTCGCGCTGAACTGGTACCTGCCGCTAGACAACGCGACCGCCAAGATCAAATATAAAATTAGGTCTAAAATTACAAATTTGAGTGTGATTGCAGCAGATTGTTATATCTGCAAATACAAAATGTACAACATTTAATTAATACAAGTACGATTTTAGATTATTTTATGTACATTTTAGCATTTAATATAAAAATGTATTATCAATGTTATTTAATTTTAAAATATATTCGAATTTCTCCTTTTTAATTACAAAATCAATGGATGCTTATGCTATAAACATAAAACACATAAGCCTATTGAGCCATGGACCTTTACTCATTGAAACGGCAAAACAAATCGCAGAACTCATCAAATCTAACACCCGATTGGCTGATTATTTATAAATTATTTATCCTAATGAATTATTCAATAATTTAGCATGGCCAAGCAACTAAGGATTGGATAAAAAATAATACATAATTTCAGTAAAGTCCTATTTGAGCACACTGGACTAATTTGCTAGACAAAATTTTATAATAATCACACCTCAATCTAATTTCAAATAATCCATAAATGTATTAATCAATAAACCATTTATAATGCGAAAAACATCTTATATTAGTTAAATTAGCTCGTTCAAATGGAAGCTTTACGAACAAAAATCAAAAGTCATGGAGAAAATCGTCAGTGACTTTTGAAAGTCATAGTTTACATGAGAATGGCATTTAGAATAAAATAGAATACGGAAAAGTCATATTCTCATTTGAACTGTCAAAAGCCACGTGAGATTAAAATAGAATACAGACACTGGGCAAATCCGTATCTAAACCGGTTTAAATACAGTACAAATGAGGTGCACCAACGGATCAACGTTGTGCAACCTACATTGTAATTGTAGCTTGGGTATTTTACATTTTATTATTAAAAAATATGTTAAAACGTGTCTTTTGCGAAATATATTAAAATAAATTCTTATTAAAAAAATCTCTATCAATTCTTTGAAAATTAAATTTTCAATTTACAATATCTTACAAAAAGTACACCTTTGATTTTTTTTATAATTGTATATTGCTACAATGTAATTATTTTTTTTTAACTAAAAAAGAATATTTTACATTTTTAAATAGTAAATAGTAATAGTGTATATTTTATAAAAAAAATTTTGTATAATTGAAAATGATTTTGTCGGAGTACCGATGAAAAATATGTAACGAAAAGTGCAGTTTCTTATTCAAACTTCGTTAAATAAAATTAATAATATTAATAACAAAAAAAAAATAATTCAAAAAATAAACACCAAATCTAACATGCGCATTTTCAATGATCGACTTCATTACTTACTATTACTAGGTTTAATTTAAAAAAAATCGAAATGTAAAATATTTGTAATTAATTTTAATATTTAATATATCATTTTTTTAAATATATCCTTTTTAATTAAATTTCAGACATTTAAAAAAAATAGGAAAAAAACACCAAGTCCAACATAGGTATGCATTTTCAAAGATCGACTTCTTTACTAGTTTAAAAGGTATCATTTAAAAAAAAATCGAAAGGTAAAAAATGTTGTGATTCATTTTATAGATAAAATGAATGAAACTTGAAGCTTATTAAAAAAATCGTATCATTGCTAAGACAACATTAATTCATATAAATATGTCCTATTTAATAAAATTTCAGAAATGTTGCCGTATGAAGACTTATTTGTCCCACTTTTTGTCTACGATGTGTTTCCATAGAAAAAACTCAAATGACAGATAGAAAATTTGCACTTCATCCATATCAATGCAATTATGTTTGTTTGCATAATACAGCAGATCTTAACTTTTCATTTCCTTTCAATTCAGTTTTTTTGTATTTATCGCATAATAATTTTAAACATTTGTATGAGAAATGTCAAATATGCGATAAAAGTTGCGATATAAAATGCAATAAGGATTCAATTCTCAATTTGCTTTAACTTTTGAAAAAATATTGACATTAAAGTGTTTAATTTATTAGACATGATAATATCTAAAGGGTTTTCCATTAAGAAGGAAATAAGTTAAATGTGAACCACGCTTAAACGTCAAATTATTTTGTTACATCTATTTGCAGATTTGGCAAGTTCAGTCTTTGTCAATTACAACCATGCAAAGATTAACAATCGACAACAACTTGTTGAAGTAATTGAAGCTTATAACGAAAATGGGCGTTCAAACAAAAATGCATTTCGAGCACTTCGTGAGAGTACAATAGCAAAAACTGTGCAAAAATTCCAACAAACTGGGTCAGTGGCAGATGCGCAAAGACCACCACGCCCTCGGACACGCCGTTCAGATGAAACATTGCTGCAGTTCGTGACAATGTGTCCGAAAGCACAAACACCTCATTTCGCCATCGTGCGCAGGAATTGAAGCTCTCCACGACCACCTTACGTCGAATTTTGAGAAAGGATTTGTCTCTTCACGAATAAAAAATTCAATTGACCCAATAAGTGAAGCCTGCTGACAATTTGAAGCGCCAATCGTTGGTAACGTTGTTAAAACAACTATTAAAAGTATAATAATAATAATAATTTTGAATATTAATTTTAATATTATTTAGATACTTATTCTAGAAATAAAGAATAATGAACTGTTTCCAAATATAAACTATTATCTGTTACTGATTTATTTTTTATGATTATGGAAAATCTTTTATTATATATTCTATAACAAATGTTTCGGCCAGTGGTTTAACCAAGCAAAAAGTGGACTGTATTTTGTCTTTCAAACAATGTGTAAAAAAATACGGTGGTTGTGCGTACGTTCGATCGGTCTTTATTTTACAATATGTTACAAGCCGGAAGATCACATACCTACATTTAGAATTATATAGTTAAGTATCCAATATACATAATTGGCCATGTTAGCTATTGCGAATTGCGGCGAATTTGGTTGACGATATCTGTAGGTGAGAGTCGTGTCAATTTGAGCAGACTAAACAACAATGTTGGCCTAAATACAGCACTATTGCCGATAGCGATAGTTCGGACTTAGTTTTATTTCGAATTTTCACGCCTAATATCTATTCATATAATTAATTTTCGACTTTTAGGTGGATTAAGATTCGAACTATTTCCTAATAGATATATCAGGATATTTATATTCTGAATGATACATAATCTTCCATCAAATCGTCCAACCAACTGGCAGAGATAATAAATAAAACTTCCCGTGGCATCCGAAACTAATTATTTTTAATTAATTAATTTAATTAATTTTTAATTATCAAAACCACCCTATGGTAAGTCGAACTTGTTAGTTTTGGCGAAATTCCTAATTAACTAAACCTGTATTATTAATATTATGAACATCCTTAATATGTTTTTTTAAAGAAGATCTATGTTTAAGGGTCATAAATGATTTTATTTAAAAAAATGTATGCGAAATCGAAATCGACATTTAAAAAATACAAACAAATGCAAGAATTCTTATTTTTTTTTAAAACAAAGATATGTGATTAATGAACCCACATATAGAATCATTTTTAATAAAAAAAACATAAAATGCTAAATAAAATAATTCAAATAAATTAAATAAATACCAAAATAAAAACATGTTAGAAATGGTGTTAAAATGTATCTATTAGTTACTTTCAAACTCGTTACTCGAATATACGTGTTACTTCGTTACTTACACTGGAGGCACGAATTTAGATGCAATAAGTTAGATTTATTTAACACTGAGGAATGATAACGTACATGAAGAATTAAAGAATTGAATTTTGTATTACATACTATCATCTTATTAAGGCTTCCCATAAAAACATATTAACATATTAATTACTACAGTCAAAAAAGGCTATAAAGGCTTTAAATATAATGTTCTTTCAAAGAAAGCATATTTTTGAAAAATCTTTATCCATAAATAAATCAATGATAACATAGAAAATATGGATGGATTTAAAACAAATAATGTTAAATAATTAAAAAAATCCAAAAAGGCATCAGTATAGTATACATTTCTTGTCAAAATTATGTCATTCGGCAGAAATCTGGATTTTCGTAGAAGCACGAAACTAGCACACATTAAAAAAATGGAAACTTCAATTATGTTCAGTTATTAAACGTTGTATCGTATATGATTTCTAAGTAATTTAGATCTATTAACTATAAATATGAATTATGTAGCGTTGTTTTATATTTAAAATATAGATATGAAATATATGAATAAAGTCAAATAAATGAGATAATTATTTACAATGTTTTCTTATATGTAATAAATAGATAATTTCTTCGTAAAACCACTTGAAGTATCACCACCGTTTTAGACATACATTTATTAACACAAAACATGAAATCAATTTAGACATGAAATTGTTTTATTAATGCATTTCGACGCGCATTCACGTCATCTTCGGAATTTATTGCGATTCTAATCAGATCCTTACTTGTGGATGTACATTGATAACAAAAATCTAAGAGCCAAGGCTCCAATAAAATAATATATATTTTAAGTTGGTATATACTCTTTGTCACAAAATAATTTAATTATTGTCCTTTTTATTATAAATTGAAAGAAATGCCTAATTTAATCAAAGCAGTATAAGTTATTTAAATACAATATCTTTTCAGTGTTCAAAAGACATTTAGTTTTCTTTTTTATTAAAATTCAATTTAATTCCTTGAAAAATACGGAGACATTTTAAATAATTCCTTACCTTTAAATCAAAATGTTATATCCATTAATCCATGTCATAATCTTGGGTACATCATACTTAAATAAATCTATATTCCGATTATATTTTCCAAAGTCATTGTCTTAACACACACAAATACACATAAACATACTATTTGCCCAAGAGCACACCTTGATTATCTATCTATATTCGCATATAAACGCACACTAGTACACCGATATTTGCATATAATAATAATACATTATGTACACACATGCAAAATATAATACATCCTTGATGCACACACCATCAAGCACTTATCACTATATATTATATATAGTTAGTATATATATTACATAAATAATATATATTATTAAGAGTATTAATCGATCACGGACACACGACGTTTTGCGCAGAAGATTTTCCGGACAGGACTAGTTCGAGTTGTCCGCGCAGCGCTGCCAGACGATAATGATCACGTTGCGCGAGGAAGTGTCCTTTACGCCACAGAATAATTGCCCGAAACGGTACAAATGTGAAAAAACTCGCACACATTCATACTAACACAAAACCACAACAGCACCAGCACACACACACTAACATTAACAAATATACTACACTGAAGCACGCGCTCGCTCTCGACACCACAGGACACACTGCGTATGCATTCAAACAAATTGACGGCAAAATTTCAACTAGTATCACGTAATAAAGTCCCAGATTTTTTTCGTCCGACAGATTCATATAGAAAAACGTGCCGCCGCATCCGCGTGTCTGCATATTGTATACTCTCGCACACTCTTGCGCTCATATACACAAAAACATACGCACACAACGCCGGTGCACACACACTCAAAGCAGTCTGTATAGTACAACAACAATAATTTATGTTGGAAGAAAACTCTCTTCAATTCAGAATATATCAGAAAAGGACGGCCTCATATTACACACATGCCTGCTCTCACAATTCACAAACTCACACACACATATACAATCCTGATTCATATATATAAATACGATAGCAGTTCTATTTACTGTATTTGCTTATATACATCTATGCTCTCAGAGGAGCCAGAGAAAAGGATGTAAGTATATAAACAATTTGTGTGTAAGCTGTGAAAATGTTTACGAGCGAATGCAACGCATCGCAACGTATCGCACCGCAAGTGGGATTCAACAATAGGTTATCATTCATATTTTATATACTCGTATGTAAATGTATTATTCTAACAGTTTAAAGTATTTTTTTTTATTATTTTCTATACATTTTTATTATTTTTAAAGACAAATTAAATGTGTTTATTTATTACGAGAAAGTTTATTTAGAGCTTTGATATGCAATATATCTAGCCTGGATACACTATTTCTTCACATAAATCATCAGGTAACTTTTTCGAGTTAATTGTATTGTAATTTTTTTTATATAACATTAATAAATGCTACCAAAATTGAAAAAAAATTGATAAAAATAAAAAAAAGATGAACTAATAAACGCTTTTTATTTTTTTTTATTTCAGATGCTTCAGATTCCAGTGATAAACCAGCATTACCTGGATCGTCTAAAGAAAATCTTTAAAATATGCTTTTTTACAGAATTACCCGCAAAGGCGTAGTGACAGTTTAACAAAAAAAAAAAATAATACTATATTTATAAATCTATCAAAATCAATAATTATTTGGAGTTTTTGTGTTGTCGTTTAATTAATTAAACTTTTACATATTAGTTCTTCAATTAACAATTTCAACTAAAGATTAGTTAAAAAAGACAGCTTTTACACATTAAACTATTTAGTAAACATGTACTTTGTTTTAAAATAATAAAATAAAATATCGATAGATTTATATGTATAGGTTTTACACTAGAAATTCCACCTTTTAGACTCCAAATTCACCTTTTTGCAAATCAAATGCAAACTGCAAAATATATTATAAACTAATAACTTTAAATGAATATATGTAAAAAATGTTTAAATAAAATAATTCATATTAACAAAAAAAAAAAAAAAAAATAAATAACTAACTTCTACGCACAAGATACATTGAAAGATAAAGTGTATGCGGAAAATCCCCAAACAATTGATTAATTAAAACAGATCATTCCTGATGAAATTACACAAATTGACCAGGAAACAGTGGACATCGTGTTCGAAAATTGGTGTTACCGGATGACTTACTGCCGAGCCAGCCGCGGACAACATATGAACGAAATAATATTCCACACATAGGTGGAAGGTCCCCACTCTTTCAAATAAAGTTGAATTCGTTCAATAAAAATTAATTTGTTTCATTTTATTGACTTGATCAAAAGCGAAACAAAAAAATGCCCAGACTTTATAATATGGTTAATCATTAAAGAACTCACAAAAAATATAAGAATTGACAGAGACGTACTCTTCTTATTTGCTGCAATTTCCGCAGCTTTACATTTTATAAAATGGTTTATGGACTTTGTAAAAAAAATAAAAGGATGAATTTGGAGTGTTAAACTAATATATTTGTGGTTTTTGTATGTTTTTTACTTTACATAGTATAACATAAGTAAAATAGTATGGCTGTTTGCCAACTCTTTTCCTTTAATTATTTATCATTAGATTTTATTTATCTCTCTTATCTCCCCAATATATACGCATGTGTTTGTTTTCCTTTTGAGATATCAAGTTTTAATGAATAGCTCCTTATGATCAGATTTAAAAATTTTGTTATTTAAGGTTTTTTGGTCATTATATCGTGCTTTATAGCTATATTTTCTAGTTTATATAAATATCAAATTATTAAAAATTTAGAAATTTTTACTATTTCACAAAAATATATATTTTTTTTATTTACGAAATATTTTATTATTCAAAAATTTGATTTTAATAATTAATAGGAATATATAATAATATTTTTTCATTTATTTATATGTTTTTCATAATTACGAAACAATCAAATAATTGCTAAAGTTTACAAAATAAGTTTATAAAATAAGATTTTTATAGCCCCACATGGATTTCCTCGACATCAAAATGCAGTCACCCCGTGATTGTCGTTTTCGGTGAATTGTTTTTCTGAGAATTGTCATGGAACCATGTACCTTGTGATTCAATTTGATGATTAGTTAAACAACCCGGAAATTGTTCTATGGCGTGGTTACAGTTTAAATAATAAAAAAAAGATTCACACATAAAAATAATGAAATACGTGTATATAATTCTTTTTTTTCTATAAATTATAACAATCTTTTTAAATTCCAATTTGATTTTTATGCGGGATTTTATAATGCGGGATTGTGTATTTCGGGATTTTGAAATTCGGGATTTTGTATTGCGGGATTTTGTAATGCTCGATTTTTTTCTGCGGTTTTTTCAGACGCTCCCCCATAAAAAAAACAGATATCTCAGATTATCTGAGAAGCTTTTATATTACTCAAGCACACATTTGAAGTCTATACCAGGATTTAGATCAGGTCAGGGCATAATCGCAGATTTTAAGAAACACTACGAGAATAAAAAACAAAGTTTTGGAAGTTTTTTTGTATGCGTTTTCTTTTATGCGGTCTCTACCACGGGACAAAAACAGGTTTGAGTGTATATACAGTGTGATCAAACTCTTCAAAGACTTTTGTAATAACAAACGAATGTCTTGACATCTTTTATATATTATAAATGTTTATTCAAAGTAGGCCCTTCAGAGTCGATAGAACGTTGACAGCGATTCAAAAGTGATTGGAATGAGTTTTCAAGGTCATTCGACGGATTAGCCTTCAGAGTTTGCAACACGACCGCCTTTATTGTGTCCACATCTTCAAAATAGCATCCTTTCAGACGCACGGAATCAAATTAGGTAAATACGGTGGGTGGCCAATCACAGAAACATGTATTTGTGCCAAATAAGCGCGCACACGAATGGCAAGTCCAACGCCCTTGATCATGTCGTACACGAATGATTTTTGGCTAATAAACGCTTCAGAACATCAACAAAAAATACGGCATTGACCGTCTGGCCAGGTGGAACGAATTCTTGGTGCTATCGTAGAACAAAATTAGCATGGTCTTCACTTCTGTCTTCTCCTGATGCACTTTTCTCGCTCTGGCCTCTGCATGTTTCTGTTTTGTTTCTGGGTCATATTGAAAGCACCATGTCTCGTCATCAATAAGAATGGATTTCGGCCAGTGGGGATTACTTTCAACTGTGCTAATGACGTCTCTTGAATGATGCTATGTGCCAAGTTTGGCATTGTATTTAATTACAGCACTTTGTTCCATGGTGTTTTTACGACGGCCAGATTTTTTGTGTTTTACGAGAACAGTTATAAGTTTAACGTTCCGGAAGCATTATACGAGTATGTTAGAAACAGTTGTGTATCTAAATTTGAATGAGGATTCTAAAGAGAGAAGAACAGACAGGCTAGATTGTGATTGTGAAGAAAGTAACCTCCTGGAACGGTCTGTTATTTGTATAGTCCAATTGTGTTTCATTAAAAAAACTTTTACGTGTTGAATACAAATTTTCGAGACTATTGAACTATTTCCTAACTATTTTAAATTTTACATCGATATTTTTAACAATTTGGTTGTTGATTTTTTTTTATTATCAAAACCGCAACAGCGTCGGAGAGAATCTTTGATAATGTAAATGTGGTCATGAGTTTTCATTTGCCCTATTGAAACATTTTTAATATAGGTTACAAAACATTGTTTCTGTTGACAATGACGTCACTCGATTTCAATACAAGAAAACCATATACAGTGTAAAAAATAGGATGATTTGAATTTTGAATTGTATCGCTAACTCAAAATATAAACCTACATATGATTTTGAAAAAAAAACATGAATTTATATTGAGATCAGTTAACCAAAGAAATGTGTTAAAAAAAGTTGTAAAGATTTGTTTATACAGCTTGGGAGTATATATTTTTATTGTGATTTTAAACGAGCAATACTAGCAATGTATATATTATGCAAGAAGATATATTTAAAAGACTTTTTAATTTCCAACGTTATTATGATAGTTTCCATAAATCAAATTATATAGTTCTTTGAATGACGGTGATCGGAAGTTAATGCTTAAATCGGTAAAATCAATCAAATTGGAAACAAACAGCAAAAATTCCACCAAATCTGCCGCTTGAAGCGTCATATATTACAAGTTATAACATCGCTGATAGTGAATTTAAAAAAAATGTGATATTTTGAAATTCTTTGGAACATTGGTGTCAAGTAAAATGTTCAAACAAATTCAAGAAATGCCCATGTCAAGAAATTCCATAACACGTCGAATAGAATCAATATCTTAGATATTTGAACAGTTAAAAACCCGATCTGAAGTGCTATTCATATATTTTTATGGTGCCTAATGAATCTACGGACATAACATACTTTTATCAATTATTGATAACTGTAAGACTTATTAACAGTTTTTTCATCATAAAAAGTGAATTGTTTAGGTGTATGCCTTTGCTTGGCACTACGAAAGGAATTGCAATATTTTATGCCGTTAAATGTGCATTTGATACAACGTGGGGCAAAAGAAATCACCCTATTGGAAGATGCCCTTATTTTCGCAAATGGCCGCCAATGTCAAATCTGTTTTGACATTTATGGACTAGCCAGATGTACAATACAAGTGAACAAGCGATACACTCTTTTTCTGCGTTACAATTCGTTTGTGGTGTTGGCGAAGCGCGAATTCCGTCGCCGATTCCCCGACCATCCTTGAAGAGTATGGGACCACACGAGACGTTGCCAAGAGTGGCCGGCCCGGAGCGGAGGATGTCGATCTGCCGGAAACATTGACCAGACGCCGTGCCTCGCATTTAGCCATCAGCCGGTCGTCCCTAAGGCGAATTTTGGTCAAAGATCCGTACAAAGTCCAGTCCGTGCATCAGCTGCTGCCTGTCGACCGCCAAACGCGTGAAACCTACACCCAAGCCATCCTCAATATCAAGGACGAAGTGGATGATTTTTCGACCAAAATCATAATGCACTGGCCGGCAAGATCGACCGATTTAACCGTTCCAGACTTTTTTGTAGGTTTTTTTGAAGTCCCGTGTTTACGTGAACAAGCCCTGGAAACAATCAAGGACAACATTCGACACAAGTGCGCGAATCTGTTGCCCGAAGTTCTCGCAGAAGTGATGAAAAATGCCATAAAACAAGCTTGTATGGCAATCAATTGTGACGAGGCCCATTTGACCGATATCAACTTCTCGACTTGACCAATAAAATTCTAAAGGTTCAAATAAACATAATCAAAAAACAGAATCGAAGTTTTTCATTTAGAAAATAACTTAGAGCCAAAGAACATCGGATGACTTCTTTTGGCCCACCTTGTAGCATAATAAATTTCGACATACTATCTGCTATTATTCAGCAGCAACAATGCGCGGATTGGATGCTTTGTGTGCTAAGTCAGTGGAACTTCAAGAAACTAAGATCATAATAATCAAAATTGTTATCCGGATAAGAGGGAGGACACAATTTATTTAAGCAATTTTTAAATGAGATTGAAGAATGTTTACAGGTGTTTGTAGAAAAAGTCTGCAGCGGTTTTTCGACCTGCGAAAAGGAATTGGTTCCTTTCTAGTATCGATTAAAAATATCGATGAATTCCAAGAAAATATAGAAGCGCCAGAATTGTAAATCTAAAGCTCCAAAGAATAGCAATGATTTTGATATGTTAAGGATTTTAACTGGTTTCCAACAATAGCTACATAAGTTAATTATTACACATATAGAAGATTTTTTTCTTACTCTAAAATTGTGTCTGAAAGTGAAGATTTGAAAAAGACACAGATTATAGAGTATATGTCCATTTCGTCAAATGCCGTTTCGCCGAATGTCGTTTCACCGAATGGCAGTTTAGCCGCTTTTGCTAAGTACAAAACTTTTACACATTAAACTATTTAGTGCACATGTATGTACTTTGTATTGAAATAATTGCGCGATTCAATTTATTGGATAAATTAAAGAAACAAGTATTCGGCGAAACGGCGTACATTCGAATTTAGGGGTTTCAAAACCTCTAGATTTGTTTTTGAAGGAGTTTCAGGGGCGATTTGGGGACTTTTGAAACATATAGCAGAAATATTTTACGACCCATTAAACTGTGTTATTGAAACCCAAAAAATTGATTTACAAACAAAACTATGCCAAATCCAGCATAAACTTTTATCAAATAACACATCACTCAATAAGTCCGTAGGATGACACATAGATGGCGTTGCTAAGTAGGAAGTACCAACCTTAAAAAGATATCTGTCAAAATTTCATGACACTCCGACCAGTTTACCAGAGGTTCAAAAGACGCTACATTTGAGTTTTTCAAAAAAATTAATTCTAAGCAATTTCGTGTGTTGATTTATCTGATAAATCATTGCTTTTTGATGGGTAAAAAAACCATCACAGCCAAATCATGGCTTGATAAGTAATATACGGACTCTGCCCTATCGAGACAAATGGTGGAGAAGTGGTTTTCTGATTTTAAACGTGGCCGTACAGACACTGACGATGCTGAACGCTCTGGAAGGCCAATTGAGGAAAACATCAATATATAAACTTTGAAGTTTGCAGAATTCTCAATCAAATCCGCAATGTCGTCTGTGTCGACAGAAACTCGGGATCACAAAATTTGGAAGATGTCGGTCGTAATCGGGTTTAATGTCGCAAAGATGTCATTTCGTGTTGCAACATCGGCTTTTATGGTTGTTTCTTTTTAAGTCATTCAAAGCCAAATCATCTTGTCGGCATGACGAGCCACTGTTATTGGAAGTGTATATTCATCAGTCTGTCCCAAAAATTTCTTGGTGCCCGGCATCGAAGATATATCGTTTGCTGTCGGGGATAACGATCTCATTTATTTGTAGTTTTATTGAGTATTCAAAGCCATCTAAATTATTTTCCTGCATTTACGAGACATTGCGCATAATTTGAAGAAATTCCATGGGGAATTTCTATCCATTTTGAACAAAAAAAAACTAACAGATACACAACGAATTTATAACAAACTAAACTGTGTATATATAATATATTATATTATACATTATAATAATATATAATATATTATATTATAATATATTTTATGAGATCCTTTAATCCCTATTCAGGACATAAGACTTTGTAATAAAATGTTTCTAGTATACACTAACTGGGACCATGCACGCATCCGTTGACCTTCTCAAGAGGTTCATCGGAAAGTTCACAAAATACATCTTCCCACTTACTAGGGAGACTACTACCGAAAATAACGTCGCTATTTAACTCAGACTTCGACATGCATTAGTTTGAAGACAACGTAGTGCCTTTAAACAAGCTGCCTGAAGATCCTTGTAAAAATAACCGCGCTAACTGATTCTATTAAAAAGTGGCCATTTCGCCGAATGCCGTTTCGCCGAATGAGCCGTTATCACCGAATGGCCGTTTAGCTGCTTTTGTTAAGTACAAAACTTTTACACATTAAATTATTTCTCTCATTGGATCCTGTAATCCCTTGTGGGACATAGGGCCAGTGTGCGATGCCGCACTTATTATTATTATTAAATTATTTAGTACACATTTACTCTGTGTTAAAATAAAAAAAAACGCGATTACGCGAGATTCAATTTATAGGATAAATTAAAGAAACAAACATTCGGCGAAACTGCATTCGGCGAAACCGCATTCGGCGAAAGGGCATTTGGCGAGACGGCGTACAGTCATTACGTTTTTGACAATAATATTTTGATATTAGTATTCCGGTTTCGATAATACCGGTATTGCACACTCTAATTGCCCCAGATCCTGTTATTTGAAGCATGCAAAAAATAACAGTTTCATTAAAAAAATGTGAAATTGCCATCAGCGAGAAAAATAATGAATACTAATATAATAAAAATGACGCATTGATAGAATGTGCCGAAAAATATACCGTATTATAAAGACCTAACATTATTATTCTCTTCTCACTATTTGTATAATTTATTATACACTGGACAAAATAACCAGTTTATTTTTGCTAGAATTCAACGGTGAATGCCGACACGACAATTTCAGCGGCTGATGCGGCACACAAAACATTCGAACACAATGGCGCCCTCGTTGGATCGCTTTTTTTGCTCTCATACCCGTATTTTGAAAATAGGAAGGAGGCATATATCTATGCACCATTGCCATCGTACCGCGCGTTAAACACACAATACGACCGCGCACAAATAATAAAAGCGAATAATAAAAGCTCACAAAAACATCTAATTCGATGTGTGTCTAATCGTCCATTTCACATCTACACTGCATGTATGTATGTATGTATGTACATATATATTTCGAAAATATTTTTCACATTGCTCAGCAAAGTTTCGGCAATTTGTATTTCTATGTATGTGTGTGTAAACACAATACGGTATTCTTGTGTTATTACTTGAGTGTAATATGTGCGATTGGCAGGGATGAAGACGCCCGCGCTCAGAAGCATTGTGTTTATGTCGTAGTTTTTGCTTTGGCCGAGATTGATGCTTGCAGACATATTTGTTCTTTTAGATAAGAAAAATATGTACCAGTTCAAGTTGATAGATGCTCTCTGCCATTTTCTTTTCCCTTTTTTTGGCCTAGTACTATGAATTTATTTCAATAGAAAGTTATATTTTAAACTAAAATATTTATTTTAATTAGTTTGTGAGGGACATACAAAAAAACCTTTCCGCATACACGCATGACGACGGGAAAACTTAAAATTTTCATGCGGAAAGTTTGTTTAAAAGCAGCGCGGCATATCCAGTTCAAGGAGCGCGAACTAACTTCCAATTCGAATTCCTTTTCATGTTTCAACCCCGCCATTGCACCACGTCCACCCCACTTCGGCACACGGTCACATTTCAGTATACGATACATACTTTACGGATAAAATCTTGTGCGCTTAATGTGCTTTTCTATATTTGAAAACTTTCCAAAATAAATGTCTCTCACATACTCACACACTCAAACCGATATATATATAGCACACATTCCCACATGTATGTTCATGTAACAACTACCCCATGCCCCGTACCCTGTTCTTCAAAATGGTGAACTTTTTTTGGCTGCTGAACGGTTTGTTGCTTATGTGTGCACACAACGAGTACACTCGAATAAATTTTCGAATTTTCCTTCTTCATTACACGCTGTGTGTTTTGTCTGTATATTTATATTATACGTATTATGTATTGTATGTATGTGTGTGTGCAACAGTATAACAGCAATAATAGTTAAATACGTAGACATGCACCGGCTGAGCATTATTGGGCCGGAAAACGCTCGGTTCCGAACAATTCAAGGGAACGCATGCTGCACTTTTAAACGAAGCTGGCTTCGCATCAGTGTTTTTGGGCGGCACGCTAAACTTTTCAAATTAGAAATTAGGTCGTGTCCCGACGACGTTACTGATGCCATTTCCGTGCAGCCGCCGCCCAAAAAGCGAATTCGTATAATGTACAAGCAAAGTTTTGTTTTTTGTTTTTTTTTGAGAAGGTTTTACTCCAAACTTTTTCCGCAGCTTTTAGTGGAGCACATAAATTAGTTTCGATGAAAAGTATATTGGCAACGGCACATAAATACATTATTTACAAGTGTGACAAATAGAATGCGACGAAATCTTGGTTCACCGCCGATTCGGATTGTGCTGGCAAAAAATAACCAAATTAGCACAGTTTCGAAACTACATAAATTAGTATTTGACTATTTTTTTCACTATTAAGTAATATTACTGAAATAAGAATATTCATATATATATATATATATAATACTTTTTTAATTTTAATAGTCTGAATATTCACGGTTTTTTTATTTTTATAAATAAGATTTTTTTACAGATTTTTGTATTATTATAGTAAAACTTTACGATTCCAATTCACGTTTAGAATTTGTATAGCCAAAATGTAAAATTTCAAATATTTAAATAAAAAATTGAAGTTTTCAAATTTGTATATCAAAAAATCACGATTTAGAATTTTGTATAGTAAAGATTCAACGTTTTACCGTGAAAGTGTACGATGTTTACCGTAAAAAAACTATAAATAAATTGTAAAATGTACAAGGTGTAAAAAAACATTTAATCCGTTTGCAAAATAGTATTTACTTGCTTATAATCAAAACAAACATACACATATTATGTATACAAAAATCTTTATTTTTCTGTAAATTTGACAAATATGCCATGAAGAGCTTTGCAACAGCAGAATACATCAAAAACTCTGAAAAAACGTCTGTGCACACGCGAATCCTAAGTAATTTGTTGTCGTTTCCTTGTTATTTGCGTCTCGAGCCCTATACGCGCATAGCCATAAATATTCGGTAGCAAACAAAGCATAAGCACCGCGAGCGCCCACAATTTATGCGTCAGCAAACAAGTGTTTGTACATTTTACATTGTACTATCTGATGAATGTATATGTTTGTGTGTGTGTGTGTTACATAATATGCAAACAAAAGGATTTCCATCTTCCACATCAAGCCGCGTACGTCACCGCATCATCTACTAGTCAAATAGAAACTGACATGTGAAACATTCACACACGCACGTATACACACACATATAACTGTCACATCACGCACATGCGACATATTACTAAAATATCCATGTATACATGTAACAAACGCTGAATTTGTCTAACCACTACCGCACACATACACTCACCCCGAAAGCCGCTTTTAAAACTTTCTCTAAGCGCGACTATTTGTGTATGTTTTGGAGTGTGTGTGAGAGAACTGAGATTTTGCACAATGACAAATGACTTCAATTAGAGTTGACGTCAATCTTCATGGCGTGCACGCAATCACGCGCATGTTTTATCATCACGCGCAGTCGGATTTCGACGAAGTTTTTGCAAGTGGGTGTGCTTCTTTTATCACATAGTAAAATAAGCAAGGTCTTTTGACTTTTTGTATAGATCTGCAATATTTTAGGAAGCATACATTATTTATGATAAGCTCAAAAACTGACGATCGCGATGACACATGAAACAAAATGTGTAATGTTATTTTATAATTCTAGATTTAATTTCTAAAATATTAATTTTAACGAAATATTCAAGTATTTTTGATCGTATGTGTTGTTTATCATAGAGTTCATATGCAATACCAAATCCTTCTTTAACGATTGGATCCATAAAAACTAAAAACAAAAATCGTAAAATGTACCAACATATCAAAAACCAATTTCAATTATTAAATATCACAAAAAATGAATATGTCAATAAAATCATATAAATCATATGCACGCTCGTTTCCTGAATAAAACTTTTTCGATTTTTATAAATCATAAAACACAATGTATCTCTTCATATCTATAGGCGTCTCAAAGATAAAAATAAAAATAATAAAAAAACCCCGACTCAAGCAAAGTTTATATGCACCAAAATAAACAGAATACACATACAAAATCTTCAGCAGTTACAGTATTTGTACTCTCCGCGTCGTTTATAGTCTTGAAGAAATTGAACACCGACCAAGAACGAGAATAAACAAACTTTTGCATCCGTTCTATTATTCAAAACGAGCGACGCGACGTGCAAACAACCACCGCGCACACATACATATATACATTATACATACAATGCCAAAAAGCAGCAACATATTGCAAACTAAACTTGCTGCCATTTTTACCCCATGCCGCAGAGCCGTACGGAGAAAGAAACTCATTTTCTTTATTATATAAATGCATTTTCCAAACTCAACTTTTGAATATCCCATTATCCTGAAATGGTTTTCTATGTCGTGCAATATTTGAGTCTATATTCATCGCAAACTCGCACACACACACACACTGACAAAGCGCACAGTGTTGTATTGCGGTATAGTTTTTCTTTTGATGTGCCACGTATTCTGTATACATCGTGTGTGCGTGCGCGTATGTAGCGGTATATGTGCTTTCCGTAATTTTTCCTATGCGCCGCTGTTGCTGCATCGCTCACAACGACGTATATGCCGCGTATTTTATTTATATTGCATTTTATTCAACTTTGATACACAAAGTTATGATCGAAATGTGTGCACACAGCGCAAACGAGAGTCGACTAACTTTTTTCGGAAAGGCTTTTTTCCTTGGAATAAAATTTGCCTAGAAGGAAAGTATATATACTTGACGTATTTATAGTATACGAGTTTTTATGTATGTTATATAAGTATATAGGTGGTATGTGATGTGTGCACTATAACGTCGTTTGCACATATATTTCTTTATTATATATTGTATTCAGCAGTTATATTTTGATCGACGGTAAACGCTTATGTCTCAAACTGCTTTATTGGCGAAAAAGAATCCAGAATAGTGTAATTTTACTAATAATATAAAAAAACTGTGTTACATCCGAAACCCGTAAATTTTGATCACAAAAATAAAAAACCGTGAAATGTTTTATCCTTAAATAAATTTTTTAATTTAATATAACAACACCAAGTCACTGTTTAGTAAGGTACTAATGAAATAATGCAATTATACAATTTAATATGACCAGAGATTTATTTAAAATAAATATTTAAATATTCTTAATTTTAAAGAAAATTATACTCTATCAATCGGTCTAGGATCATCATGTTTCAGAGCGAGCAATCTCTCCATCCAATCCATAAAATTAGTACTCGAGTCCAACCGCGATTGAAGTTAGTCGAGTCATTAAATCAGTTCATCATCAACATTCATTTAGGCGACTATGCCTTTATATACAAGTATATAGCTATCGTCATACTTGCACTTTTCACCCTGTGAACGCACTTGAGATCATTTCGCTGAATCAAGAAAATTTGAAAATTAACCATAGCCATAGCCGAGTGGGTTAACGCGTTGGCCTGGCTTTTTGGAGGTCGCCGGTTCAATCCCATCGGGAATGTATTGTGAGTGTTAGAGCACAGTAGCTCCAATAGGAGTAGCACAGCACCAACAGCACATTAGCATGACCTAACCACTCGTGTGAACCCGTAATTGTCAATCAATCCGGTGTGCGGCATCGCACACTGGCCCTATGTCCCACAAGGGATTACAGGATCCAATGAGAAGAAAATTAGTAGAAACGCAGGTCGTGTAGGCGTTTCTGATAATTTTCTTCGTTAGACTCAGTACAAAGATTTTTCAATTGCCCAGCTAAATAAAAATGAGGCCGTATTTAATATAAAACAGAAAGAAATTATTTATAAAATGCATACCTTGTGCGCGCTGATTTTGTCCAATTCAATAATAATTCTACTCCAGTTCAACAATTCAGTACTAAAGTTAATCTTCATACATCTAGCCATCTCTGTATCCAAATGTCAAATGGACTGAATATGGAGCCATGCGCAGCTGATGACCACCAGAATATTTGACTTCAGCTTTTATTTGACTTTCCTGTATCTATAAAATGTATTATTTTATTTTTTTTATTAAATTGAAATATATCTAATTGTGATTAGAGTCAAAATCACTTTAGGACATGTAGTAAAAAAATATATTTGCACTATTAATTTAATGGTGATGAAAAATATAACTTCGAATAAACCTGGTACTCACCTCTGTTTTGGTACTTGTTCATGCGTTTCTTATTCTCCAGTTAACAATATAAATAATTTATGAAGACGAAGCTTCTACCAGCTCTAAATTTATGAAAAAGGTAAAGAATCAGTTGCAGCATCGATCCATTGTAAAATATATGAAAACATGAACCCTTAATGACGCCTGTAGACAGTTTTTCAGTACATGGTATTTGTCGATCCTGTAATCCGATGCCGCACACCGGATTCATTGTCCATTACAGACTGGTCAGGTCATGCTAAACTACATTTGATTTGGTAAAAGAAATATTGTGAGAATTCCAATTAGAATCAGCATCAGATATTGTATGTTCTACGACAGATGGTACAGAAGTAATGGTAAAGTTTGGATCGATTGCACCGTTTTGTCAACAACAGTGTTAAAATCATGCCAGTACAGGTATATGTCAAAGTTGAGCATGGCAAAGAATTACATTTATTACTTACTTGACACCAGTTATTATTAAACGTCCTTCAACCTTTAAAATTATCCGTTTAAGTTCTAATTTAATGTGAAGGCGTTCTTATATTCTTATTAAAGTCATTTGAAATACAGGATAAACAAATTAACTGTTATATTCTTTAAAATTACGCATCACCGAGCGACGAAACCGAGATTTAGTGTCACTAATGCTATAAAATACAATCTTATTTGACAGTTTCCACAAAATTAAATGTACAAAAACAGGCGAAAGAACTGCACGAAAAATGCTCATCACTAAGTAAGGTTGGAGTCGTTCCAACTATGTTGGACATCCACCTCTCAAATAGTGACTGCATACATCGATTACATGTTTACAATATAC
>JANSTU010002561.1:0-18511 GCA_027564075.1 Bolitophila hybrida
TTAGCATGACCTGACCACTCGTGTGAACCCGTAATGGTCAATGAATCCGGTGTGCGGCATCACACACTGGCCCTATGTCCCACAAGGGATTACAATGAGAGATGATGAGATGGAATTAGACAATTATTCATACATTTATTCATTTCTTCCTCGTCATTGGATATATTTAGTTAGTTAATAGAATACAGTTTAAATGTTAAATGTTAAATTAATAGGCATATTTGTAATACTTGTAAACATAATCACTAACAAATTCAACACTTAATTGATTCTAAACTGACACACACAAAAACAAATACATAATAATATAAAAAAGGCAACTGCCCAATCACATTACTTTTATTTTATATAAATATAAACACACTTATGGAGACACTTATATTAGCCGTATTGGTACTTAATTATTTTCTTAGGAGGGAGAGGGCACCAACTTTAATTTTTAAGTAGGCGGGACAATAACGTGTATGGTTTAAAAGTGCATGTTTGTATAACATCCTTAATTTGTATAAACTCTTCTAAAAAAATAGTTAAATGTGACAAACATGTGAAAGTGAATGTAAACGTATTGTTATTTATACTACATAAGGAGTGTCATTCATTAAAGCCTTTGCATAAAAAACAAACATGCATACAAGTACCCGAAACTACATAAATTCCATTTGTGCTACTGGGATACACCCTGTGCTCGCTTTGTATTTGAATAGTGAACACAGCTGGTGGTATCTCAGTTGCCCAAATGATCTAACCAACGTGGAGGAAAGTGAAATATTAAAAAAACATCAATTAAAAAAAATTATACAAAAATCATATATACTAACTCATTTGTACGTCTTTTTATTAGTTAGTTAGTATTAGTACATATGTATATAATAAATACACCACTAACATATAGACACATTGATAGAGTTGTGTCTATATGTTCATATTCATATCAGCCTATCAAAATAGAGATAGATAAATCAAAAATTAATTCACTTTACGTTTTGCTGTCCCTAATAAATTCTGTACACCTCATATTGATACATTATTTGACGATAAAACCAATATTTCGAGATCTTACAATACATTGAAATTAACACAAATAAACACGTGTCAATTGTTAGTATATTAAATGTACAATTGTACATACATATGTTTATAAATATATGTATGCAATCGAAGTGCTCAGTATAAGATAACATAAGCTTATCTAACGTGTTCACACAATTGACATGCTATACATTCAATATTATATACATATACACTATTGTATGCACTGTATATATGTAAAACATAAATATAATAAAATGTATTTCGACTTAGACTTCAAAGTCATGATAAAAGTTAAGTATTTGTCTGGTTGTACCTACATTCAATTGATCTATTTGAATAATTAGCATAATGATCAATTGGATTTACGTGAGGATATTATAGTATATAGTCGTCTGTGTAGATTGTTAGAGAAAACATTTATTCACAAATATTTCCAGTGAAATGTCTGGAATATTTTTTATTTTTTTTAATAATTTTGTGAAAATAAAAAAAACCATACATCTTGCTTTTTGCAGTTAATGAGTTTTTCCTAAATTAACGATATATATATCCATCAAACGTGACAGCCATAGTTATTACAGGTTGCAATTCGATGAATTTCATCAATTGCTTGCCAGCAAAAAAGTCCTTTGTCTTGTCTTCTAATATAATTATACTTTATTTTATAATTGTAGATTACTGCATGTAAAATTCACTGCACACTGAAAGTGCACGCTCAAGAAATAGTTAAGTGCATATACAACTAGTTTTCGAACAGACGACACACAAAAATGATAAATATATAATTATACAACATATATATATATATATATATATATATGCTCTTGCGGTGTCAACCTAAATATTTGCTTCGATTCGATTTAGAAGTGTCGCGATTGCCAGAAAATTAAGATGCATAGGTACGTAAATACAAACACAACTAATTCACACTCACATAAACAAAAAATCTCGAGAGCGCCCTCGACTTATAAATAAAGTAACGGCTATCGTATGTCTGAAAAGAAATTTATAGGCCTACTTTATAATGAGCTTGTGTATTTAATCTTTAATGTGTACTTGATGTAGTTTATATAATACTTTAGGGTTAGAAGGTCATACTTAATCGTTACGCTTTAAATTATTTATTATTAATAAGTTGTGGGATGTTATTTTTTAAAAAAGTTTATTTGTATTTAATATATATTAATTAATTATGTACATAATAGTGTAGTTTTAATTTAATTTTGAGTTGGAACTGGCTTTAGCATAAAACTGGTTTTAAAGATCGGATTTATTGGAACGATTTTTAGCCTATTCACCGTATTTATTTTAATCCGACAGCAAAACCTAACGACTTTAGAAAATTTAGGGACAGTAATTCAAATATGATGTTACAAAATTTAAATTAGATCAACTGTAAAGATGGGGTGTTATAGTCGAACAGAATGTTTTAAGAAGTAATTTTATAAGCGAAGACTTAAATAAATAAAATATACGAGCACTAAATGAATAACTTACCATAGCCATACCTGAATAAAAAACACTTAAAAAACAAAACATATATAAAATTTAAATTTTGTTTAGTAATTTATTAATTTGGTTTAAATTTTCTTAATTATTGAGTATGTAAACTCCACATGGAGGTCTTTTACTCCATCTGGTGATTTTGAATTTGATTGCCATCTCAACAAGTTAAACGAGATTCAAAATAAATCGCACGATAATCTAAATTCTAAGAACTTATATTTAAAGCCAGCTAGTCGGATGTGTCGATCATATTGAAATGAATACAGAACATTAATTTCTTGACAAACTGATTGAGAAATGCTCTGGTTTTGTTGACCAATTATCCAGTAGCGCTTGAAACTGCATACTACTTCTGAGTCTAGTACGAATCCTGAGAGCAGTTATAGGTATGACGAATTGAATGATGTGGCAATTTCTAAATCGGTTTTCTTTCTTGATGAAATCAATAACTTCCTTGTTTTCTTTAGACAAAATGTGCAGCTAGTACCATCGGGTCCGGCCTAGATGCTCGAAAGTTCAGATGCGCAAAAATCATAAAAGTAAAAAAATAAAATCAGATTGGCTTTAAAGCACAACACAATTTATCATAAATATTTTACGCCGGACTTATAAAAACTGTTTGAGCATATCTGACCTGCTTCCTTACCATCTAATCTCGTTTGTAACCTGTTCGTAGTTCATCATCCGAGTGTAATTATTGATTCGTTAATAAAATATTATAAACATTTTAAAGTGAATAAATTGAAAATGTTGGTGCAATAATCGCCGGATCTAATCTACATAGGTGGATGTTTTCGACAACCCAAGTTAAAGCTGTTTTTATGCAAAAGTCGGTTCTAACTAGTTTGGAAGTAAGGCAAATGAAATGGATTTTTGCTGTATTAAAAAAAAAATAATTGTCTACAAAAATGTGGTTATATTTACTAAAAAACCCATAATTGCATTTCGATAAATGTATCTACATATATTTATAAAAACAAACCAATACAAAGTGGGCCAATAAAACTCCACCTTATTTTAGTGCAACGCTCACACAAGCGCATGTGCAATGTGCACCATGTTTATAATACAACTGCATTTCAAATTGACAACCTATTTAAAACGAATAATGTATTATATTTATGTATATATACATAATAATATATACATTTTGCTAACACCTACTCTTAGATATATATGTGTATACGATTGTAACTCACCAAATAATATATGTATATATATATAAATTGTGACAGAGCTCGCGCAGAGAGATCACCTTGTGACGACGCAATGTCATTTACAAATTAATTGCGTTGCGTTTTACATGTCCTCTGGTTTACTGTGCATATGAGTAATGTTATGTTATAGGTGTGTAACTCTTTGTACTTGTACATACAATTAAGCAGCATTAAATTTAAATTAAAAGTTATAATTGTATATAATTTGTCATATTTACAATTTGACTACAATGTAAAAATGAACCGGTGCGGTGCTGCAGTCCATCAAATATAAGCCAATAAAAAGTAAGCCGTAGATCTTGTATAACTTTTATTAACAATTCTATACGTCATGGTCTGTATTTTTCAATAATAAGAAGGATTTACCAACATTGGACGGCCAATTTTACAATTTGTGGATGTAAAAGTATCTCAATAATGGCTTCTAGATTTTGTTGACTACAAATGCTAAAAAAAATCTTGTTGATATAGCCATTCAAACCAAATTGGACCTCATCCCTAAACAAATGTTTATTGTGAAAATGAGAATCAGAGCTATTCTTTTTCCGTTAAGCGGTTTCGAATATTTCATTGGTTATTCAGATTGCATGATATAATGCTCCAGTTTAAATGGCAAATAAAATATGGCATTCATGTTGTTTCATTTAATAATTAGTTTAATGCTTATATTGTAAACTCATACAATTAATTTAATTCAAAAACACACTTATACCAGCTACGCGACTATGAAACGGGTAATTAAAAAATACACGTTTATTTTGAAAAAAAAACGATTTATTGTTCAAAGTATGTGTCCTCGCTAGCTATACATTTTGACCATCTTTAGGGCAATTTATGGATGAGGACTCCATAAATTGCCTGGGAGATGGTCAAAATGTATAGCGAGGAGTCAAAAGAATTGTTCATCTTTTGAGCCAATCCAATCATCCAGATATTTTCGATAAAAATCGTAAGAATCGCTGCTCGGCCAATGCGTGTCCCATCGATGCAAACAAGTGGTAATCAGATGGAGCCAAGTCTGGAGAGTAAGCCGCCTCGCAATTCCCAATTATATGACACTACCACTTCCCGAGTCTGCAATGTTCGGTTTGATGGTACATTGTCATCCAGGAAAATCACTTTGTGCTGCCTAGATTGATATTCTGGGGTTTTTTTTCGTAAAGCACCGTTCAAATCGGCCAATTGTTGTTGTTACAAGAAACACAAATAAAATATAAAATAATATGTGTCCATTATTGCTTTTTAATATTTTTTTTTATAAATTTATTTTCTATGAAATGTGTGCTTTTAAAACGAGGAATTGTTTTTTCTATGAATTAAAAACTGTTACAAAATATTTTAAAAATATATAATTTAAAATAATTTAAGATATTTATATATTACTTATATTAGTTTAATAAACTTGTTTGTAAAGTGATATTTTTTTAGTATAATGGTAAACTTTTCTTTCTGGTAAAGTTAATATCTTACAACGTTAAACATACTTTATGTAACTTGACCAGAAAATAAATTTATCTTAACCTCACATAACATAAAGTTGTTGCTTAAAAGTAAATATTCACTTTTTAAAGTCTATAAGAGTGAAAATACATATAATATATTGCATTAAATTGTGTTTTAATTAAAAATAAAAAGTATACCTATTCATCCCATATGTTCCTTTAATACCTTGTGATCATCAGTTTTTATGCTTGGTAATTTTAATATATATTTATTTATTTTATTTTACTATTACATTTTATTACCTACCCCCAAACATAAGTGTTTGATCAACTGATTATTGAATAATCTAAATAATAATTTAGGGGTGGATGTAATAGTATCAAAAAAAAAACAATTTTATGTTATATATATTTTAAATCATTCAAAACAGAAGATTTATAAAACTTAAAAAAAAAACAAAAATTTAAATTATAAGAATATTTGAAAATATATTGTTTAGAGGTTAAGCTAAATGACAATTTCAACAAATGTATGGGTCCGGCACAGATGCTCAAAAATCAAAAATTGGGACTGGCGTTATAAATTAAATGTAAATAATTAAACCAGTTTGGTTTTTTTAAAACACAACACAAGTATCATATATATTTTACGCCTGTCTCGTAAAAAAACTTTCGAGCATCTCATTTATATTTGTTTAAAATTATTTTCATTTTTTTTTAGATGCAAACTATGGACTTAAATATACATGGCTTCAATGAAATATATAAATAATAGATACGTTATAAATAAGTGAGTAAATCTAAAATTAACATATAAATATCAACTACACAATAGTTAAATAGTTTCACAACCGATAAAATAAATAAATTACATTATCAGACATTATTTGTGTAACATCCACGATATCATGTAATATTTTTTTTCCGATTGAATATAATTAAAACCCGATTTCAAAACTGCATAAGTTTTTTTTGTCGTTATTTCTAATGCAAAACGCATCCTCTCCAAAATGGCACAATAATTATTAAAGTAAAGACAATTGAAAGTCCACACAAAAAACATACGCACTTTGAATAAATGTTATTTTTGCACGGTAATTATACAAATGCATTAATTGAAAAACAATTACCTCCAAACTTGACCTTAAACAACGATGCAACAATGTGCATTATTATGCGTGTTTCTAATGACCGCGATTTGCTATAAGAGTAAATGTGTGCGTGTGTGTGTATGGGCGATTGAGTGCAGTTATGCAATTGCATACGAGACCCAGCCATGGGAAATAAATCTGATTTAAATGCGTTGGCTCATGACCCATTAAAAATAGTGGCTAGCGTGTGTGGTCCATATTTATAGTATTATTGGGTGCGAAAAATAGGCGTATGTTGCTAAAATATCTCAATATTTTGTAATTAAGTATACAAATTACTTTTAGTATACTGTAAACATACAGTATTAGATTCTCATGTCCATTATACTAATGGCACACATAAATACATACAATAAATTCATTTCCACATTGATAATAATATTATTAGATTTATACTTAAGGTTTTTGAATTTAATTTTATTCTGGGTTTTAAAATTGTTCACAATATTTAATATGATTATGGTGAGAAAGGAAAGCCTGTCACTTGTATCCTTGTATGGTATGTTGTTTTCTGTATGTATGTGTGAAAGTCCTTATTTAATTTGTATTATTTTATTTTTGTATACTTATACTTATACTGAAAGTTGGAATTCTGACAAACTGTTTTAGATTATGTTAATTGTACAATGTCATTATATAGAGTCGATTGTGCTTATTAATTAATTTGGATTTGATATAAAAACAAATTAACAAACACATATACATAAGTGTAGTGAATCTGAAAATATTCCTTATTGAAGATGCGCAAAATAGTCCTCGAATTGAATCACACTCTGAATGTGAAATCGAGCTGTAGATGATTTCATATGATGGAAAAATAATAAATACAAGAAATAGTATAACTTCGGTACCGTTGAAATAGCGGGATTGGAAAATTAACAAAACTGAATATTGCGCGACGAAAATTAGTGTGTGTTTATTTCCTTTATAAATGCATTATAAGCATAGCGAAAATGCGATGATAATTTTTATATTGTGCAATACAACAACCATTTGTGGTGAGTTTTGAAACCGTGCGATAATTAATATCGCACATTTTCGCGTTACAGCATATTCATATTCTTATATTAAAATACAATAGATCGCAAAACTGTTACACATAAAAATCAATTAGGAGCAAAAATCCCAAAGATTATGCTTAGTATGTATGTCACTAGAGATAAATTATAAGCAGTAGTAGGAGATTAAAAAAATCCTTTTCGCTACTGTCCTACAACCCAACTTTGTCATCGCCGTTTTTACAACTTGCCTCTTCACCAGATCTGGCAGTCAAATATCTGACCCCCATTCGACCTATATCAGATAAAATAATATCAATCCACCTGCATCTTGGAGGTCTTGTATTAAACCTAGCCATGCTGGACTCAAACAATCTCGTTGTGCTATGCTGCTCGTTCCCGTCTATTCGACACATGGGGTCTGCCCATCGGCTCATGTATTTTTTTTCTCCTCGTTAAACTGTACGCCCATGAATCTAAGGCTTTTTTAAGGGCTACGAATGCCTCTTCAACTGCTATGGAATCACGTATCACAACGCCAATGTCGTCTGCGTATGCAACAGCTTGTGTCTGTGTGGTGTAAGCAGTAAAGCTGGTATTCACTCGGGCTCTCTAATAAACCATCACCCTGTCTCAGACCTGGACTTTTCGATCTTGACACATGGCTTCGATCGACTGGCGTTGGCATTTATGCAGTTTCAACAAGACGGTTGCTCCATATTTAGCGCTTATATTATATTCGCATCTCGCAACTCTTATATAGACCATTTTTTCATCGGTGTGCCACCATACAATTATGTTGTTGTCCGATCTGTGACCTGCGTGCGTCCGTTCTTACTTAAAACGTTACTCCATACACACAAATCTAATCATCATCCTTATTACCATCTTCTTTTTCTTCTGTGGAAGCGTGAATACAGATCATGCTCACAAATCTTGTACCCAACAAATGTTTGTCGACGTTTTTACTGTAAAACAATAGGTAGCTCTATACACCCGAACTGTATACATTTTCGGTAATCGTAACTTCAGAGGTGCCAACGCGCTAAGCTGCACACCCGAAATGCGCAACTTTTGTTTACCTTAGTGGTTCAGTATACAATGGAGTCCTGCCAATGTTGGTGATCCATGTATGCAACTTTCCAACTTCTAAGAAGGTATAAAACTTCCTATTACTTGTTATACTTACTGATTAAGGTCGGTTAGATTGCTCCGTCACCGTGTCTCAATGATTATCTTAAACTAAAACCGCAGAAGGAAAAAAATACAATAAAAAATGTAATATTTTTTTTTTGTTTACTAACATACAATTGGTGTCTGAATTCTGTTCACTATGATATCGCTTTTTCTGACTTGCCTCAGTTAGCTTTTGCTATAAGTCTTCATGATTTTATAAAATGGCAGTTTTATATTTATTAGCATGAACTCTACATATACGAAGGTCACTACTTATATTTCTGGCCTAGTAATGAAAAAAAAACAAATATATATAAAATCCAAAATGCATTTAGTGCTTTTCAAAATATTCGCCTTTAAGATTTATACACTTGTGCATACGCTCAAACCATTTTTCGAATCACTTTGACCAGTCCGAAGATTATAGCTCTAAAACAACACATTCTTCAGGCGATGCAAATCGTTGACCACGCAATTTATCTTTGATTGTTGGGAACAGAAAGAAGTCATTGGGGGCCAAGTCGGGACTGTAAGACGGATTACCCATCAATTAGATGTTTTGAGTGTCCAAATAGTCACTAGTTTGACGTGATGTATGTGACCTCGCATTGTCGTGATGCCAAATGATTCGCGGTTTTGGGTTGTTTTTTTCTCAATTCACCGAAAACTTCTGGCAAAGAAATGTGTCGTATACCACGCTGAATTCACGGTCTTTTGATTTTCTAGAGCCACAGTCGCCACATGATAAGTAGTGCCCCTCGTACAAGTATACTTAATACATTTTGTTGCAATTTATTTGTTTGTAATATTCATATTACTTACTTAGTTTCCAATTTATGCCCTCTTTAGAAAACTTACTAACTTAATAATTTACTTACTTTACTTTACTTTATGTAGCCATTGCACTATATATTTGTTTGTGTAAATTAAAGTATTTTCAAATATTTTAGCAAAGGCTAGAGACAGGCACATTTTATTTTTGCCATTGAAAAAAAAGAATTGTGCAGCCTACAACCATCTGTTTGGGCTTTGATTGGCATCTTCCTCTAACATATTTACCCTCAAAGCAAAAGTCCTAGTACACACAGATCATAAACAGCGGCGTTTAGCCTTCGAGCTTTGTGTCTACCTGGCCTTCTTCTTCCTTCCGGGTAACTGTTAAACAGTTTACCAAGTACTCGGTGATCTTCCATCCGCAGAAAATTACCTAACCTATCGCAATCTTCCGACTTTGATTCAATGAACTATATCCTTATAGTGGTACAGCTGGGTTGGCACCACGCTTCCGATCTACATGAAGAGACTGCCCCTAGTTCGATACAACCTACACTTGAGACTTCGGTAAAGTTTACGCGACGCGACGACAACTTTTATTTTTTTCTACAAGCGCTAAGAAAAAAATTCTGTGTATTCGGATGTCTATTCAACTTAAATCGAGTTACAAAAATATATGTTAAAATAATAATATCTCAAATATAAAATACAACAACACATCTTCGATGGTTAGGAGTCTTTATTTTCTCTGACGTGACTCTAATAAATTTGCAAGGCAAATGTGCATTTTTTTAGATATCTCTATGCACCAAGATTTATTTTGCTATTTTATATTTGGTATCGTGAATCATAAACGCCTTATTACACTTATTGTTCTATACAGGGTGCGTGTGAATTATTCCAAATCAATAACCTATCTCAGAAATTGGCTATTAATAGCAAGAGGGACCTATTTATTTAAAGTGCTACCTTCGAAAAACACTTCGGTCTAAATACTAATCGAACTTATTATTAGCAAATAATTCATGGAAGAATAATGTATGAACTCGGTCAAAACGAAGTCTCTATTTGCATTCATCTCACTTTAGTTGTAAAAAAATATATTTAAAATAGTTTTGTCAAAAATCAAACTATCTTCAATAAATTTAGAGTTTAGATAATTTACTGATAAAGTTAATAATTCTATTTTATAAGGAATATTTTTATTTTTTTTTTATAAAAATCTCGATCGTAATTCAATTTGACAAAGTTTTACTAAGCATACGGCAGCTAGACCCTGTCACTTCAAATGCTTCAAATGAGCATTGAACAGTGTACTTTTAGTCGTACAACCGCTTTGAAAATGCCAAATAAAACGTGTGCCAAAATCCACAATCGCTTGCATATATAGGAATTCGTATAAATACATGCATTATAAAATAATATATGCGTTTCACGTATTTAAATGCGCTCACACGCACAAGCATAAAGTCTCTCTTAAATTGATTCGCTCGGTGACATCGTTGCATTAGAATAACACTGTGTGTGACACTGTGTATGTACACATTTTCTTGACTATGATCTCAAGCTCAAGCAGATAATATAAAATAATAATGTAAGTATGTGTATGCGTGTAAAGTGTATTCAAAATGAGAGAGCCTGTCGCGTCGACTATCGTCAACGTCTCGGCAGCGGCATCTAATACCTCATCTATACGATTATTATTATACTTAGCTGAAAGTGTTGCTTTCATAGACAGAAGACTAGAGTATGTGCTCGTGCATATGTATTTACGCTGGGCCTACACACATTCACGTTGCTATTGTGTATTAATGTGTGCGAGTACATTCATATATATCGTACTCAGTACTCACACTCTGGCAACAACCTTACTATCTCACCGCTTCGCGCGCATAGACTCACTATTTTTCATTATGGTACTTTTATTTGAAAGCTATCGGTTGCAAAGTAGTTACTCAGTCAAGTCAGTGTTAATTTATTCACCAAACCACTATAACCTGCGTGTGATTTTCCTTCTATTTTCCGTTGTGTAACACAGCGAACGTTGCAATTTTTTGGTGGCAGTGTACTAGAAACCGTGAAAAGCGCTAGCAAGATCCGCTTGTAGGACCAACACAAAAAAAGGATTTAAGACGTTCGCGCACCATTTGGATACAGTTTACCGTCTTCCTTCGACATCACATCGTCGCCCGCGTGCGTTCCAATATAAATAATAGTGATTGTTAGACGATTTTTATTTTTTATTCAAATAATTACAATTTAATCCCTATTGTGCGACATAGATTCCATCTAATACCTCGGTGCCTTAAAGCTTTAAATATTATAATATTTTTTTGTTAATATAATATGTATCTTAAGTATTTTCTTTTGATAAAATAAGAGAGAGGCTACAACGTGATCGTGAGCTAGTAATCTGGGTCGTGCAGTGCGATATTATGCGTTGAGCATTCGCTCGGACGAGTAGAAAAAAAAAACTAGAATAAATATATGTAACGTAACAATTAGCAGTTATTAGCAAAAAGAGCACAAATTGAATGAGTAAGGTCGTGTGTCTCGGTGTATGTCTATGAGTGTGCTGAGTGTGAACAGTGCAACAGTGTGACAATCGTGCGCGCGTGTGTCTATACTTTGTATGTGTGATTTGAGGAAAAACTTAATTATATATTGTTCTCGAAATGCACTTTTGCAGTTTGCACATGCACGCGCACCAGGTACTTAGTGCACGTACAAGCACGCGCATGGCAACTAGTTCATTTACATGCAAATATTAAAAGTGTTTCGAAGTTGCTTTGAAGGCGTGGTGGATATATAGTACACTCTATAAACTTATAGATATAACCTAAAACAGCTATAATAGATTGTGTAGGTTTTTTCATTTAAACAACGTGTCAAGAGGCACAGTTTTACTTTCTATGCACCATGAATAATTGTGCTATTGCCTAATCACGTTGATTGATATACTTTTTGTTATCTATTCATATTTCGATCATCCATCGACACCAAAGTAGCAAAGAAACATCGTTAAGTCTCGCGCAATCTTATGCGTATGTGGCTATATAGAAAGCAGTATTTACGGCTGTCTAACTTGTAATATTACTGTCAGCATGCTCAGGTCATCCGAATTTCCGGAGTATGTGCTTTAAGATATCGAACTCACCTCTATGAAGACATTTAGAATATCGACGGTAATTTTATATGTACACACAAGGCACACACATACAAATATATAAACTCGTACATATGCACAACAAGTGTATTTGCGTACTCTGAAAATAGCCTGCGACACGTTACACTCGTTACGCATTTGCGCGGATATTCAGACTTCGTCAATATGCATATAGACGATGCTCTATAAGTTTGTACCTAATATACAGTTACATAGAATATTTATTTATATATATATATATATATATATGTATATAATTTCTATTACTAAAAATGTGCTAATGCGGATGTTCGGGTGCCAAGTTTGAGTGCCTCGCGAAATCTTTTCGACGGCCGCGCGTGTCTTATGTAATTGCATCAGACGTGTGTGTTTTTAAACTGACCTCTTTGACGGCATTGACAGATTGTGTTTGCAACTGTATGCATATCGTGCATCTTGCAAATGCACCATATGAAATATACTCTGATATCGGTACCCGGCAGGCCTGCAAATGTGCGAATGGTGGGCGTACCTACATATATATATATAATTTATACATACTATATATTAATTATTGTTTTGTGTGGGTTAGGGCCAGAACGTGAGAGTTTCATAATATTGCATGAGGCAATTTGTTGTTAGAATAAAATATATTTTTTACAGATAACTTGTAAAATTGGTATATTAAACAGAATTTTTAGCACTGAAATGGGCTATGAAAATATCTAAATGATAAACTTGTTTATTATTATAACATATATATTGTACATATAGATGATAGCAGGAAATTAAACAGAAAATTAATTAATAATAATTAATTAATTTTTTTAATGGTTCATTCTAAAATTGTCAGAAACACAAATGATCCAAAACCTTAAATAATCAATATGAAAAACTGTTACATGTTATGAAGCATATTTTTCAAAAAGGCCATTTCGAATAAGTGTTAAATTTTACCTGTTTTTCGATAGTTTTTTTTATTATCAAAAACAAAAGCTTTCATGTCATCTTAAAGATTAGAATATGATTTCTTATATGGCAAATATTTTAGCTTGAAAACATTTCACCGTTTCGAGTGGTTTCTTAAACAAAGTTTTCACACAAACTTAATAATATATTTAGTGTTTTCAAGAAAAAATTAATTAAATTGTGAATTTTAAATAATTAAAAACCTTGTTGTTTATATTATAATTAATAAAATATTAAATACATTTTACTTTATTAGCAAAAACGCCAAAAAAAATAATTCGAAATAAACAATTATTTTTTTAAAATGATCATAAAATTATTTACTTTGGCATACATCTATGTTATACTGCATTTATGTATAGACATGGACACTATTATTAGATGCACCTACTAAATAAATACTGCGCATGTGTGTCAAGCATAACTATAGTATATTATATATGAAAATGCAAGCTCATGCGCAACTCGCGCGCATACATTTATTTTATCGCCTACCTGCGATTTGCAGCAGGCCTGCTAAAAGAATTGTGCATGCAAGCGTGCGTGTTTATGTGTGTGTGTGTGCGCGTTCCACGCAAAATCCGTTCGTCTAGCTATGTTTTCAAGGACTTCCGCGCACATATATATACATATATATATACAAGCGCGCGGGCAGCGTCTTGCAACATGTAATCATATTTGAATCTATGTCGCGAGCGCACGTGCATACATTATTCTTTGTGTGCCTTGTTGTCTGGCACACAAAAAACACCGCTATATATATTTTCTATGCATACCAGCACACTTAAGACAAGAAAATTAGTAGTTCTTTTCTCAATAGAAGCAATAATAGTCGGTGTCATGGCAAAGCATTTACGTAAGCCCGAAGGAAATGCACAAACACACAAAAAAGCGATATCTTGCAAAGTTAACAAACAAACGCGCCAATATAGAAAAACTAATTTGCTGACCTCAAAGTGTGTATACCTGTATACCTGCTATGTTATATATGTACGTGCGTATTTTCCATTATGTTATAAATCAACACATATTTGCTATGCACTTATAAATATATCTTGATGATGTGTGTTTGGGATATGTGTGTTAGTGAGAGCACCGCATCCAGCGCGTGAAAAACGTTTACCAACATTATTTTGTCCATTATAAATACAATTAAAATACACGCAATTAATGCTAAGTTTTACTTAAATATATAGAAATAATAAAATTATTATTGAAAACATTGCACACATTCCATATTTATTAATAAATAGTGCAGAAATGACGAGAGACATGCAATGAGTATCTAATATACATATATATTATAAAATATATAAATACGTGTACTCGCACGCGTCAAGTGATACGTTCAAACGTTAATTAATCGTGAAAGAGGCTTAGCAGTTTTTTAATTAGTTGTCAGCACGCACGCGCTTGTCGCAGACTTGCAAAGGGGTTTTTGGGTTTGATCTATCGCGATTTCTCTACGACCAGGCATACTGCTGGCGTATGTTCTGTGTAGCTTATAAACTATAATTAAAAAAAAAACATAATAAAATCACTTATGTGGAAATGGTTTAAAATCTATATATATATATCATTAATTGGAACCAAAATGTTTTCATTATGTAAAAAATTAACCGTCCAATATTTTTTGTTAAATTTTGAAATATCAAAATTTAAATATTCAATTTTATTTAGTACAGAATGTTTTTTTTTTAAATTTAGAATTTGTTATATTAATTTAAATGTAATTGATTTTATTAGCAGTGTTTACACAATTTTGAGAAATTAGTTACACTGGGAAAAATGTCTTTATACGCTTTTGTAATTTTGTAATATATACAAATTTATGTATTTATATAAATATGCAAATTCTTATTCAAAACTAAAAAATCTTTCAAAAATATATCTTACATTTTAATTTTTATGAATGTTATTTGGACAAACAAAATCATAATTTGTTATTTTTTAATTAAAAATGAATATTTTACATTTTTCAAATAGTTTGAAAAAAACGCATATTTACAATATATTTTATAATTTTATAGAAGGTTTGGAAATGTAAAATATTTATAGTTTTTTTTTTGTAGCTAAGACAATCATAATTCATAAGCAAATATAATTTTATTATTTTTTAAATAAATCCATTTTATTAAACATATATATTATATTACCATAAAAAATAAAAAAAATAAACTTCGATTATTTAAAATGTCAGTAAAAGTGCCTTATTTGTGTCCCACTGCATAATATATATGAATAAAAAACTCTCTATCTATATCTAAATTTATTTTTTCTTGAAGATTGGCGCTATTGAATATTTGAATAATTGATTATGCACATCAAAACATATAAAGTTGTTTATTTTTCAAAAAATAAATTAAATTATACAGATTCAAAACAGATAAGCTATTTAATTATTTCGTAAATACACGTTTATAGAGAGCACATTTATAATTTCAATATGATCGAATGTTTTTACTTTACAAAATTGAATTAGTTATATACTGGACACCAATTTAGAATTTAACCACATAGGAGGTTATTTTGCACTGATATTTTCTGGGTGGTAGAAATCAAAATCATCATTTTATTCATATTTCAAACAACATTTGTTATTGTTTTTTTAATAATTTAAGCCACTAGAGTTCTCCAAGTCCAAGAATTAATCTCTGCATATTTTATATGAATTAAAATAACTTTTTAACTTTACATTATTATTACCTTTTTCTGAGAATATGGATCTCAATGCAGGTGAAAATAATGGAAATTAAAAAAAATGTTGTGTTGGAAATAATGATATCCGAAAAGTTTATTCATATTTTTTTATAAAGAATTATAATGTTTAATAATGTATATTCATAATGATTTTCATTACTTTTTGAGTTGGACTTCCCGCAAATGTAAAATATAAATTTAAGGAAGTTAAAAATAATAAAAATTAAAAAAATATAATAATACTTCTTCTTCCTGATAGGCTTCGTTTTGCGCTTGCAGCAGTGCTTTTCGACCTTTCTTCGACTCTATAACAAAACAATTCATTGAATTTTACGTCGATTCTGTGCACTCACGTGCTGCTTATCGATTTTTTTGGGCATAATTGAAGCTTTGCGTGCCTACTACTATTTCTGCCTCGTTCATGACCATCATAAGGAATGAATTTCCTTCATTGAATAAGCCCGATGACCCGATGACTTTTATTCCGGAGTATAAATGTTTGAGAGCTAATTGCCAAAGTGTGGCCGCCTAAACATTATTCATACCAATAGAGAAGGTGTCCATTAAGTTCCATTCCAAGGGCTGTTTGTTTCTGCCACTCGCATCAGGTGTCTTTCCATCAAGTACTAGTACGTGTAGTACCTAAAACAAAGAAACGAAGGTTTCGCTACAAGACCACGTAAGAAAATAAAGTGACTACCTGCCTGCTGTGCGCTCGATCCTCTAGCATGTGTACAGTGTTAACAAATTATCTAAACGATTAGTAGTACGGCTTCTCAAAAATAGTAAAACTCAGATTTTTTTAGCAGTACTTTTTTTAATTTTGTGTTCATATTTATAAAAAAAGTATAGATACACGAAATTTTTAATTTATTTCTATTTTATCATATAAAGTAAAAGTTTTTTTTATGGAGAGCATCAAAGCCATTATCGTTTTGCGAATTTTATAATTTAATTACGATTTTTAGTTATTTTTAAAAACCATTTTGTACTTGAGTTATGGTAGTTGTAGCTACACCATAAATCAAAAACAACACAAAAAATCATGTCGGAATCAAATTTTAGTTAATTAGATTGACATCTTTGTTATCTAGCATGTATTTTAAAAAAAATACATTTGTGCAGATTTGTATCTATCTATTCAAATTCCAATTGGTTTTTGATCACTTGGAAGTTATAGAAGAATATTTGTATGTATATATTGTATATATTATATATTATTTTATAATTCTTGCAGCTTTGATATAATATTATTATTAATATGAAAAGCTGAATATTCTAAAATATAGTACAGTGTATTTCGGATTAGTGCGGTAATAAAGTCTCAAAACGGTAATACAAATGTTCCGATAGTAGTACTTTGTTAACACATTTTGCTCATAATCTAAACGAATACGTATTTCGCTTTAAAGTTATCCAAAACCTTTCCGTATTATTAAGAACATTTAATTTATTTAAAAAGGATTTAAATGAAGATATTGATTCAATGTAATAAAACTAGCTTGAAGCGAATCTATCGCATTAGATTATTTGTTTTAAAGCATATTTATCTAAAAAATGCAATTAAATTAAATCAAATAATTAAAAAATATTATTATCATAATATTAAAATTTATATATTGTATATATAATATTGTCATATTTGACAAGATAATATGCAAATTTGATTTCATAATTAAGACATTTTTAGTGCAACAGATTGTTTATTATAATATTAGGTATTTAATATAATAAACATTAATAAAAAGGTTATATTAAACAAAGCTTTTATACACATTTAATTTGCTTTCCATTTATTTTACGCTGATTTATTTTGTTATTATTAATGTGTATAAACAAAATGTACTAAAAACAAGAAATACAAAAAGCACACACTTATTTGCTGGGTGGCATGTTGCATAATATTGCACCACAGCACATATTAAAAATGTTATTATAATTTGTATAAAAACATAATGTTTTATTATTTTTTTATTGTAGCCCTGAATGTTACCCACATATTTATACACAACTACTCTTATAAGTCAACTATATAACAATTTATACATAAAATAATGAGAATACGTATTTATAATAAATTAATTATACGTTTTGCCGTACAAATACACGTGCACGTAATTGCACTTCGCCAACACAACACATACACAAATATTATACAAATCACACAACGAGCACACTATGATGAGATGCACTCTAGGATGCAATATATAGTATAAAATACATTTAATGCAAGTGTACGACTCTGCACTTATTAATAACGGACGGACTGAATTACGATTGCACGGATTATAACTATATATAAATGCAACGCAATGCAACAACGCGACGGCAAAGAAAACGGCGACAATATAAATGACAAGTATATTATATTATTATATAATATTTATGTCACATTTAAAAT
>JANSTU010002572.1:0-18509 GCA_027564075.1 Bolitophila hybrida
TTGACTTAAATCGGATGATTGTAACCAATTTTAGGAATAATTGAAAATTGAATAAAAATACCGCAGGACTTTTTTGAGACCCTATTATAATAATAATCATATTATAGTTTACCTTATTGATGGCATTTTGAGTATCTACATCAATACTCTCAATAGTTGTTTTATTGTATGATTTTCCAACAAACAATAATCGCTGAACCGCTTCAGATCGATAGCAACAAATGCATAAAGTATTATGTACAATTTGTCTGTTGTCGTAGTTGTAGCAGGGCCACGTCTCAATGCACTCTTCTAGCATTTTTGGCCAAGCTGTTAGGCTAGCCAATCTGAGTTTTCTATTATTAGTCAAATCGTCGATAATCCTCACATTTGATAAGAAATAAGCGTCTACAAAAAACACAAGTAAATATAAAGATTGAAACTAATAACATATATATAACAAACCGTCTTCCTGCATGATCTCCGTCAAAAAGTTTGAGTCTAAAGATTGAGAGATAAGCGTTTGAATGTATACCTCAAAGTTATCTTGATAACACAAATAGGCCAGCATAGTTTTCTCGATGAACTGACAACTGTCTGCAGACAGCTGATCGCCACGTAAAAGTTCAACGAACGTGCCTGTTTCCTGTACAAAGTTATGTAGTTGAACATTTACTTTCATGTATTGCTTGATACTGTCTGGTGTCCACGCACCATACTAAAATATTGTTTAAAATTAATAAAGTTACAAAATTTTGTTATACAAAATAATTACAGTTGAAATGTTTTTGTACAACGTTTTATTGCCTTTTTGAGTTGTCTCATACTTCTGCAATAAATTGTTGCCATCAACACGCCATAACGTCGGCCAATCCTGTGACATCTCTGCCCGGTTAATAACAAAATCACCTGGCTATAAATTAAAATAAAATAATATGTATAGTGTGTTAAAAAATATTAAACATTTTACTTTAAAGGTATTCGGATCTTCTTGACGCTGTGTTGTGATGCTTTGCGTTGAAATTGTCATTGCTGGACGAACTATTGCATTATTGTTAACAGACATGTTAACAGACATGGTCTGATCTTGTTGAAATAGCAAAACTTTCTTCTGTTGTAAATCCTGTATATTTCTTTGCAGTTGCTGTTGCTGTTGAACTGCTTGAAATGACTGCTGATTCGTTGTGCCCACTGGAAGATGAGCTTGTTCATCATCGTCACTCGAATAGAAGTTATTTATGCCAGCTTCTCGCACAGCATCTGTGTATTCAAAAAAAAAAAAACGGAAAAAAACAATTTTAAATGATCAAACATATTGTGACAGTTTATAAAATATTCGACCTGTTATTATATTAGATTTGTAAGTCTTGGTACGAACTTTCTTTCCATTCCTTTTGGTTGTGTTATAATCTTCGTCGCCAGAAGCATTCTTAAAAATAAATATAATTTAAATGCTATTTAATATTAGTTTAAATACTATTTTACCTTTTCTAATTGTGGTGTCCACGCAGGATCTGAATCTGAGTCAATGTACTCTTGAGGTTCTTCGTCCAAATCATCATCGATCTCGTTTCGTATAAGTGATTCAATGTTTCGACCTTTGGCTCTTCGATGTGAAGTCTCACGACGTATTGGAACGTTCAGCGGATCTAATACAATATTATATTCAAAATTCTTTCGGACCTTGTCAATGGGTAATGCAAATATTTCTATTTTATAACTGAAGCATAGTAAATTATAAGAATTAGTGGAGACATAAGTCCATCACAAAAAGTGAAGTGCCACAAAAAGAATGAAAATTTTCGTGCTTCTTAAAATTATAAATGTGCACCAAATAAATATAATTTGTACACCGTATAATTTAAATATATCCAATTAATAATACTAAATTAACCTCCAAAAGAAAAAAAATCGTAAAATTGTATTTTTGCACGACAACGCAGAATTAATTTCTTTATAACCCGAAAAATTGTGCTCAAAAGCATAGCACACTAAAATTGCTTCTTTCATTTAGAATTTCGAATAATTATTTCCTATTTATATATAATTTGGTGCATTTTTTTATGAGAATATATTAAAAAATATTTATTATGTTTTTTTATATTACTTTGCGGTTATTTTTGGTGTTTAGAACACAATTTTGTTTAAAAGAAGCACGATCATATATGTTTTGCACAAAATATAATAAGTTTTTTTTTTGACGATAAATTAGAACTTATTATTATTATTATCTTTTTTCCTTTTTAGTACCTAATAAAACAAATAGTTTAATTGCACACCTTCTAAAATTAATAAAAAAAAACAAAGGCAGGCTGACATAGTCTAAATCTAACATAAGAATCAATTATACCCTACATTGTAAAAAATGTATTGACAGAGGCGGTAGGAAGAGATTGAAATGTGCGCGCAATTTTCATTTTATCTATGCTGGACGGCGTCAATATATGGATAAGCTGGTTCCGGATATAATAATTAAAACTAGATAATTCAATGATTTTTTTAATAACTTTGTTTATTTCTGTTTTTTTTTCTTAATCATATTTTGTTTTCTTATTTTTTGCATTTTAATTTTTTTAATTATTATCATATGTACATAAAGATGTTTGTAAATATTTATATATTTAAATATATAAATATAATACACAATATATAGTCATTTAAACGTATAAACAAATAACGAATTGAAAAAATTATACTATACATTTATGAAATATATATATTTATATATATAAATCGGTTTTTATTTACAATTTATGTTTAGTCATATCATTTTTCATCTATTTTGTCTTTAGAATTACTAAAAATACGCAACGCAGTCGTAATTTATTATGAATATAATTATTATTTCTCATCTGAGTTAATTAATCACAATTCTTCTATAAACATTGTACGTGCTTGTTTTATAGAATGTCTTAAAAGCATAAAAAATGCAGTACACCATCTGACTTGACTGACGTTTGTTAAATATACACTAGTAGTTGTAGACATGATATCGTATTTTATTATTTAAAATAATAGTCTAAATCACCTGATTGTTTATTTTTACTTTGTATCTATCACCCATTTGCAATATTATTTAATTATCAACTGACAATAATATTAATTAATTCATATTTTTTAAAAAGAGAATTGAAAATACTGACAATAACATTTTACAAACCATTGAAAATAAATATCTGTTGTCGGAGTATTTTACATTCAATGGTCCCTTAACAAACACCGTCATTTATTCAAGCATATACAAGTTACTTCTTAATTATTATGTCGTGAGTGCATTTTGTAAAAAAAATAACTTATTTTTATGAAATGGCACTGTGTGGATTATTTAGGACTAATCTTATTACATACAAATACTTTCGCTTTTATTCACTAATTCGGTGTGATGTTGCTAGAATGTAGCAGACCTTGAAAATTAAAATATTTATTTTATCAAATTGTTTGTTTGATTGACTTTGAATGGAGGAAAAGACTCGAGTGATTTTATACAGCACGTAGGCCACTAGATGTGCCTATTATACTACAAAAACTTTTTGTTGTTGTTTTGTATTAAACAAATTTAAACAAAATCTACAAATTAAAATATGGATAAAAAATCGTAATTCCATTTTTTTTAGATTTGCCCTGTTATGAAATATAACTACCCTTGATAGCAGGGTACGAGCTACGAGGTATACTTTGTAAACAAGTATAGAATTAAGAAAGTCTGCGTGTCTTTGTTTTTTAAATGTTTTTTACAAGTAAATATTATATGCGTTTCTATTTGCCGATATTCGAGCACTCACGCACATTCTCTCTTTCTGTTCTACCACCTCTGTCGACGCATATGTAAATCAAAATAACTAAACGCACCTTCGTCAGGCTGCTGATAGTACATCGGCTGTTGCATAATTTGCGAGGGCGGCGCTTGTTGCATATGATGTAGTTGCTGATGTGGCTGATATTGACCCATCATAGATGTATGTTGGGGTTGATGCTGTTGTGCCGTCTGTGGTTGTGCTGGTGGCTGCAATGGATGTTGCTGTTGACGTGCCTTCTTGGAAGTTGAACATGGTTTGGCTCGCTTTGCAGCCTGATGGGATGGTGACGTTGAATTATTGATGTCAGTTGCTTTGTCGCGAATATCTTCGGCTGTACGCTTCGTTCGATCGTTCGGCACCGAATACCTTTGATCATCCGAAATTTGTTCGTTTTTTTGTTGCGTTTGATGCTGCTGTTGCTGACGATTATTAACCTGAATAATACAAGTTTTTTAAAATATATATATTTTTTTTAATATTCTACTTACATGATTTTGTTGAGAAGAATTAGTTGTCGTCAACTGATCGTTTGCTGCTGACGGTACATTGGCAACCACATTGGACGTTACAGCATTGTTCGTCGCGACACTACGTGACCAGGTACCTTTGCGACCGGATCGATTTGCAGGAGGTGGTGAAGTGTCTCGTTCACCCTGCAAGAACTTCAGATAGCTACCCATAAATCCAGCATTAGAGCCAGAATTAAACTTATTTTCTATTGGTTTTGCAATAGAATTGTGAGGCAATTGTTGCTGGAGGGTTTGTTGTTGATTCGGATGTTGATGGTTTGGCATTGGCACAGAACTAATTGGATTTTGAATATGTTGCTGTTGATTCTGAGAATGGGACTGGGTGTGTTGCTGCTGTGCATGTGAATTATTCCCTGCAAGAAATCCAAGTTCTTCTTCTATATTCGGTACTACAACCTTAGGTTGATCTTCTTCGCGAGGCGTCTCAGGCGTAAGCGAGTATTGAGATGATACACTAGCGGTGCCAGTGCTATCATTGTAACTGTTGTTCATATTGGTTGTTGCGGGTGTTGCAGTTGTCAATTCGTGGTACTCTGATGCATGGGGAAAGTGAAGGTTCGGTAGATAGGGTATGGAAGAATGGTGTGTATGCGGATGAGGTACAATTAAAGAGGGTTGATTACTAAAATTACTACCGTACATTGATGATGAGGGTTGTGGAGCTTGAGAGCTAAAGGCTGAACTGTTGGAAAACATTTTTGGAGGAGGAGGCGGAAGATTCCATCGTTCATAATCAAAACTGTAGGATCCGTTTTGCTGTTGTGGTTGATTGGTTGTATGTGCAGGTGGTGGAATTCGATTATAATCAGCTGCGGTTGGATTAGTATGCAGTTTTTCAACTGGAGGAGATACAACAGCTTGAGCTTCACGGGCAGCAGCAGCTGCGTTTTTTCGCTTCCGTGCTCCGGTTACTTTTGTGGCTTTTGTAGGTACTGGAGCAGCCTGCGCTGGCTGGGCTTGAGGCAACTGTTGAATGCTGTTTTGATTTTTTCCCATTGGATTCACATTTCCTCTACAGTTACTTAAATCTTGGAGTGTTGTTATTGTTAGAGGTTGAGTTCCGTCAAAACCACTATGCTGTTGATGTTGTTGCTGCTGCTGGTGATGCGGGTGTAGATTTTCTATAATAATGTGAGACTGATGTGGCTGCTGTTGTTGCTGCAGATGGTGTGGCGATCCCAAATGTATTTCAACGTTTTGGTTTTGAGAGGAATTATATACGGAATTCTGAAATTTTCGAATTTGCTGTTGTTGTAGTTGTTGGTGTGATTGACTTCTATCATTTTCCCAGCATGTGGTACTTTGCTGCTGTGCAGATTGAATTGGAGCTTGACGTTCGTATCGAGGATCACTGTAGGTTTTGCTTTGATCGCCTAGGGCACGAGTTATGACTGATGAGTAAACGACACCCTGGGAAGGTGGTCGGGATACGGTTATGTCTAGTGGGGACCGTGGAGCCAGTTGTTGATTTCCTTTATATGATAGCTGGCTTTGTTGGAGTTCACTGTTTTGAGGCGAAGTCATTGTATTTAATGGACTATTGTACAGTGGATATGCAGGACTTGGAACATGGCTGTGTGGGGATGCTTGTGAGTTCCCATCTTGAGGACTTGGTCTTCTTGGAACGACTACACAATCGACGGAACCTCCATTTTGATTCGTGACATGGCTAGAGAACTGAGTCTCGGCGCTGCTGTTGGATTTGTCCGAACGCGGCAAATTGTATTCTTGAGCATCCAATCCAGGCGGATACGCTCTAAAATTAGTTAAGGCACTTTGTTGATACTGGGCTGATACAGGTTGTTGTTGTTGAGGCTGATTTCTGACAGGTAAATTAATTTTGTTATTTGAAATGGCTGGATAGGTCAGACGACTTGCAGCTTCTATGCTGGTAAAAGTTAATGGAGAATGTGCACTGTCCTGTGAGTCTGGTCGACGTTGATCAGTATTAGACACACAATCAGAATATATTTTAGTTTGAGCTTTAGTTTGTATGATTTGGGGTACTGCAGATGGCTTTGGAGTTGGAATAAAGCTCGAAGCGGCGGTTGCTGTGGAAGATCGATTGGATAATTTCTCATTTTTATTTATTGTGATGGACGCGTTTGGTACCGATACCGAATACATGGTAGACGAATGGCTAAGAGGTCGCGGAACGGCATGGGACGATACACGATAATCTTTCGACGGAGATGAGGGTGTCGTAACAATACATGATTGTTGTGTACCAATAGAAGAAGAACTATTATTGCCTGTTGTTGGTGGAAACGACTTACTTCCATATTGATCCTGTTGGGAGTTTGTATTGTTATGTTGCTGTTTTACGTTAGGTGAAAATCCGGCTTGTTCGTCATTTCTGTACGTTGATGCGGTTTGATAGTAGGAAGCACTGTTATTTGATGCCGATGAAACTACAGCGGATTTATTGTTTGTATTCTGTTGCGGTGTTGTTGGTCTTGTTTTCTGACCAGTGCTTCCTTGATTTAAGGTTTGCGCAGGAAAATGTGCATTAAAGTTTTCGTACACGGTTGGTGTTGTGGCTGAGCTCTTTGTTGCTGATGGACCAGGACTTGAGGGTATCATGTTCTCATGTGGTAAAATTCCAAATGGACTAGGAAGCTGATTATTATTTTGCCATGCTAAAGCTGAAGGAGATCCTGATGATGGACCCGTCGACTGATGATCAAAATATGGGCTATTTTGAGCTGCTGCCAAGGATTGCTGATAGTTTTCTCTTAAAATATCAGCCTCACTAGCCTGTTTTGTAACGGCTGCCTGGGCCTGGGCCAGTACACGTTGCTGTACATTTAATGCATTAAAGTGAGCCGGCTTTGGACTTGCATGATATAGTAATGGCGAAAATACAGAATCATATCCGACCGAAGGTGGTGTAAGAAATGTGCTTGGATTAAAGGTTGCCGTGGAGCTCCCCAGTGATGTTGAGTGCGCAGCTTGTAATAGTAGCTGAGAAGTTGTTGATGGAACGCCTGCGCTTGTGTGTTGACTACTCAGCACACTACTGTTAGCCTGGGCTTGTGCTGCCTGCGCTTGAACCTGAGCAAAGTGATGCTGCAAATCGCTGTTTGTCACACCTTGGACAGCAGCCAGTCTGTTGTACGTTGAATATGTCCATGGTCCCACTGGGTCCATAATTTTGTAAATCAACAGATTTTAACCAATTTCACAGGTTTGCAGGAAATGTCTATGCAGATCAAATATAGACTGTACTATTTACCATAAAATCATTCATTTTGAAAACAGGCACCTGCTACCAATAGCAACACGTGGATTGTGCAATGTTTTTTTTGTTTGTTGATAATATCGGCTTTCGATTAAACCATTTTATGGTTGGCATCAATCAAATCTGCAAAATATATTTGTCGTATTTTAGTTTTTTATTTATGTGTTACGTACATTTTTTAGTGTAGAATTAAATATGTATTTTTCGTGTATGAAAAAGAAAATATATTTAAAATTAAAAAAAAACTTATATTTTAATGAAAACGTTATCTAAATTACAGATTTTTAAATACAAAGCTTATTTTAATTTCAATAATTAAATAAACTATAAAATATAGCTTAAATCAAAACAACGCGAAAAAATGTTAAACTCTGACGCAGACTGCATAAATTGCCTACCGCCTACCGGTCGGTCGGCCGCCGCAAGAGCACATCGTGCAGTGCAATTTAAAAACGCAACAGAAAGTCTCCACAAAACATTACGAAGGAAAAACTGCGTTGTTGTTGTCGTGGTGATATGCATTTTGACAAAAAAATATTAGCAAGTGAATTAAGCATCCTGTCAAATAATACGAATACTTACATTATTCAGCAATAACAACAGCACATTTAGAAATAAAATGCAATTATAATTAAAACTTTATCGAGAACAAAAATTAGCAAATATAAACACTGTTTGCATTTGTCGTCTCTTTTAACTCTCAATTCGCTGCTGCGTTTGTCGTTTGGGCCAGCAACGAAATGTCAAAAAACACAAGTTTTTATAAGTTTTTTTAGCACTGTTCAGACGTTTATTTAGTCGACATTTATGCGGCACTAGAATACGAACTATGTCAACTTTCTCTAGATATTGCGAAATTCGTATTAAACGCGCTTTTCTTGGATTTAATTTAAGTTTTAAAAACACAATGTCTCGCCTTTCACATTACGGACGCCATTTTGAATTAGGAGAGAAGTACGCACACTTGCAGAAAAGTATACAGCGGTTTAATGCGGGGAAATGTATATACACTATATTTGGAGACTTATGTACTGTGTCTCCATCTATTGATAGTTATAGTATGCATTTGAACGATTTTAATAATAATAATTATTATTAATATTATATAAATATACATAAATAAACATAACTTTATAATACTTATTGGCGATGATCCAAATATGACATTTGTATAACATGCAATACTCACCAGAGCTGAAATAGTCGATCTATTTTCGTATAGTAACAGTAAACCTAGAAAATAAAAGCATCTTCATACACACGTTTTAATTTCGGGATGAAGGATCTTCGTTACCTTTCCTTGAAGAAGAGCCAGCAAACCAACTTCAACTAGAATACACTCAGGATACTGTACGAGTAGACTCTCAAAGGGTTTTTCTTGAAATTTCTGGACGGCGCATTAATTGATTCCAAGAAAATTTCAAATTAATTGTTAAAGAATTTGTTGTCTTCCGATGCAGACGCTTTGTCCAAAGAATCCCAAATCCAATATAATAATTTTATACTGTATCATTTATTGTCTTAAATTAGTATACATACAATATAGAAATTTTTAATGATTAACCGATCAGACCATATATAGACGCGCAGTTTCACGAAAAAATATTCGCAAAAAGAAATCTATATTATGTAATTATTATGTACTGTTCGTGTTCATCGATTTTTAGTTGTTTGAGGAATTGGTATTTCAAGTGTTAATTGTTTTTATGTGAATGGATTTTTTATATGACTTTATTTTATTGTGTGGACAAGCCCGACTGAGAAAAAAAGAGTAGATATTTCAAAGTTATTCTCATTGTAATTCTAATAACGATAACGTGTTGTTATTTATTTAAATATTTCGGTTAAATATATAATTTAACCTAATAAAAATAAAATAATAAAACCATGAGATATACGATATTGTACATTGTTTGCATTCATATTCAAACATATATTACAAACAATCTTAGTATACAAACTATGTGCAAACCCGAAAATCTCTTTTTATCTATGCGAATGTTTACATATTACTTATTAGTTACTATTACTGAATATATGTTTGTTTGTGTGTGTGCGAATGTGGGTTTGTTGTAATATGCAAATAGTCAAACGTATTATATATAAAAAATGCACCTTTAAACTAGTAATGAGACCAATCATTGAAAATACGTATGTTGGATTTTGGTTAATTTAATTTTTTTCGCGTCATGTGACTAACTTCAAAAATATTTCACGAAGGTTGCTGATTTTTTACCATATTAGTCATATTACTTTTCGTTATACATTTTTCACGATTATAAATAATAAATATAAATAAATGAAAAACGATTATAAATATAAATATATAGAGATATCTCAAAATTATGTACATTTGAATTGTAAAGTTAGAAAAACTAGATATTTACTTATTTTATAACATACCAAAACTTTTAAAGTAATCTTCCTGGTTTTTAGTTTGGTTTATAAAATGCATTAAAAACAGCTATACTGACTGCACTCTTGAATGTGAGCTTCGTTTAACCTCACTAAAATATACCCTGCCAATTTGAAATACACTTTTAACACATAAAAATGTACTATTTTTGAAGATAATTTTCTTAAATATATGCTAATATGTTTATAATGTTATTTTGTTCTATAACTTACCATTATAAGTAATAAAATTAATTAAACTTTTTGTTATAATGACCATACACAATTACAGATTTGACAGCGTTTGTCCCCTTTTAACTTTACAATCCGCACGGAAGCCTGGAAGTTGCCTTATAGATAATAGTTTGACATATCTGCATTCACGAAATGCGATTTTCTAAAAGGATTATGACTTTATAATATGAGAAATATTTGTCTGATTATAAGTGAGTTTGAGACTCGACGAAAAATGTTCGTGAAAAGCATATGAAATATTGAATTGTATTAAATATTGAACGGGTGAAAAAATAGTTGTCATCAATTATGTTGAAGCTTTTAATTCATGACGAAGCTCAAAAAAGTTATTTAATTAAGGATTCCAGATTTCTGAGAAATCTGTTTTTCTAGAGCTCTATTGGAACATAACATGCTCACTTTTGTCGCTATAGCTTTCAAATATGTGTGTTACTATTAGATGTTAATAGGCGAATTCCTCAGCATTAATCCGAGAGCATAAAGCACGTTAAGTTTTTGAACTAATAAAGTCTCGGATAAATGATATTGTCATAAATGTTTATAGTTTGGTTTTAAACTAACTTACAGGATTCTCACATTTTTTATTATTATTATTTGAACCAAAAGACATTATAAAGTCTTATACATAAATTGAGTGATACTAAGAAATTGTTAGTTTTAGTAAAACAAGCAAATTCTAGTTTTCTAATCAGATAGCTGTTCTCGATATTTTATTATTTTAAAAACTTTGAAAAATCATCTCAATTTATAATATGTAAAATACTCACATTCGAGAACTTCATTTAATTTGTGAATACAATTTCAAACTCCTTTATTCTAAAAATAAAACTCATACATAAAAAATACAAAAGCCAAAGAAAAAAATATAAAAAATCAAACATACATTTTGAAATTATCTGATATAGCCCACACCTCTCAGCGATAGTGTCTTCCCCAAGCAACAATATATAGCTTTCGCACAATGAGCGTCCTCCGCTTAATTTAAGTTCAATGGATAGCAATGTCAAACAAACTGAAATCTGCGCAGTCCGCACTTGGCAGTTTCGGTTCAGTTCTCTACTCGCAAAGCAATAGCATTCAGTATTTAAATCGTTCTTAGAAAAATCGCGCTTACCATTTATTTCCAGTTGTTGACCAATAGTGAAAGATGCCTTCCGCCGCGATTGTTGTCAAAGCCGTTGAAAAAGTGGCACCGGCCGTTATTGTCGCAGCACCCGATAGCGTAGACAATAGTACGCCGATTCGCCAAATTCTTGTGATTGTCGAACACAAGATTCGCAATTTGGAGAAACGCAAGGTATTGTTCGCATTTTGTTGTTGTTATATTATAAAATATGCTTGTCGCAGTTACTATATAGACTTATTATTAGAATCAACCTATACATTTAAATAAATATTACACATGCATTTTATGAAATGCACAGATTTTAAAGTAAATTTGTATACTTTGCGTATGTTCTGAAGCGTTCGATTAGAAAACATTTGGTTTTTTCATGCCTAACAAAGAAGACGCCATGTTTTAATTTTGCCAATATTTGTTGTCCATGTGCTTGGAACTCATTCTACGATGCAGACATATTTACATTAACATTAACAACCAATTTGTATTATATCATGTTTTGCCGGTTTTTAAATAATTTTATTTTGTAGAAAACATTTATTTTTCTCATTTTCAAATAAAAGTAACTAGAACATACATGTCTTTTCTATAGACAATTTTAACATGTTTCCTATTTATTATAGAGTAAATTAGAATCTTACCGGGATATCGAAAAGTCTGGAAAGGAGTTAAGCGCTGACCAAAAAGAAGCTGTCTCCAAGTATGATTCGGTTGCCCTAAATCTGGAATTTGCTCGAGACATTTGCAAGCAAATTTTGCAAATTGCGACGAACTCTGAGAAAGAATTAAAGAAAAAGCTAAAAAAGGTAAAATTTATAAAAATGTTTTTCCATCTTTTTTTATAATGCTTTCTTAATTAAAAGGATGAAACCCTGAAGAAGCAATGTGAAATCTCAAGAATTCGTGAGGTTTTAATAATTCAGGAAATTGGTTCCATGCTTGCTGATACCGCGATTCGTGAAGATTTTATCAGCGGTAATAACGGGGCTTGCAAAATTGAAGATTCTGATCTGGTCATCCTGGACAAATTGTTAGTATTCTATATACAAAATAAGTCTTACAATAAAACAAATTTTCTCTTCTCTCTCTAGCTATACTGAAATAAAACCAAATCGACCAACCGGAATTGATGGTACCCCATTCAAGCATGTTGCACAAAGAGCGGCTGATCATTTATCGCAAACAATTGACGGAAAGCCCAAGACATTCTATGACTCTTCTTATGCATCGATTAAGGATGTACTGAAAAACGTTCAGAAAAGTGGTTACATTGACAAGGCCACACAACCACCAGTCGAGGAGCCCAAAGAGGTGGACACACCTGAAACCAGCAGCGCAACAGGCGAAACCATTTCCGAAGAGCAACCCGTCGATTCAGACAATTCCGCTACTGTACAAGAGGTTCCAGAAACGATTAATAGTGAATCTAATGTATCTTCTGAAGCATCTGCAGTTAAAGAGCAATCACTACCACCAAATGTTATCATGCAACAACCTCAAGTAGTTCAGCAGTCAATTCAAGTAGACATCAAGTCAAACATTCAACCTCAGCCAATTTTGATATCACCACATCCAATGCATATGGCTCCAACTGTACGAGCAGTTGAACAAGCCTATTTTAAACAACACCAGTATATGCAACAAATCAGACCTATTTCTGAGGTCATTGGGCCAGGTAACTTTTACTTTTTGCAAGATTCTGAGTTAGACCAACCAGAAATAATGGGTAGTGGCTTTCAGCCACAACCACAGCAAATTAGTCCAGCCTCGGTGGCCGCTTTGCAACAGCAGCAATTACAACAACAACATCAGCATCAACACCTAATAAATCAACAGTCTCAGCAACAACAGCAAACTCCCCAACCGTTTGCACCTCCGACTTTCGTGCAAGCACAACCTCGAGTACAGTGCTTTGTAGCTCCACATGCTCCATTAACCATTCCACCTGGCCAGGCACAAGCACCAGCCGTTCAAATACCTCAACCAAACAACAACGAGTTAATGCAAGCCGCCGCTGCTTTACCTCTAACAGTAAATTCATTTCCACCAACTGGTAAATTCGTCGCACCGGTAGTGGCTAGCGCTCCACCATCTAACGAGGTGAGTGCTTCCGTTTTGAGCACTGATGAAAAAACTCCGGAAATAACAGAAGAACCATCTGTGGCTTCACAGCCGAATACAGAAGAATGGCGACTTGTTAATGATTGGAATGACGAAGTACAAGATGACTTGACCACTTGGTCAAATAGTCAAAGGTATCAGTATCGTTCACAACAGGGTTACAGTAATGGCAGTGGAGGTCGTGGACGTGGACCACCTGCAAACAGAAATGGTGGTGGATCAGCAGCGTCAAACGGATACAGAGGTCGACAGAACAATAATTTCCAACAAAATGGACGAACATCTAGTGGTGGGGGTGGAAGCGGTGGAGGTGGTAACACATTCTTCAAAAACAACGATACATTCGCACAGAATGGCGGTGGCGGCTTTAGAGGAAATGGGGAAAGCAAGGATGCCGGTTACCGTGGAGAGTCCAAACAAGATTCCAACTATCGAGGAGATAATAAGCATGGCGATGGAAACTACAGAAACGACAATAAAGGAGATGGTGGTTACCGCGGTATGGGCGCTGGACCTAGGTCACGTGATACACGTGGTGAAAATAGCAATGGCCCACTGCGTGGACCATCTGCTTCAGTACGAACTGGTCACAAGAATAACAGTTCAGAAAATGGTCCACAGTCTACCCAGAAATCAGCAACAGTTCCTGGTAACACAACAAACACACGAAATCCTGCTTATAGTGGCGCAGCAGCTGGCACTCGTCCTACAAGCAGAGGTCAAGGTGGAAATATGTATGGCGGTGGACGTCCTAGCGGTGGGTCGCGGCCACAACAGGGTGTCAACGCTTAAATTTACCACAGAACACACACTCCCAAAAGTATAGCATTTGGTGAATACACATACACATGCAACACTTGAAGATTACATAATAACTGTTTTTGTTTATGATAATTGATGTTTGTTTCAACCGGCAATTTTTTTTGTTTGTTTATCATTTGCTGAATTTGTATGCGGTATTCAACCACAATACACACACACACACACACACACACATATAGGCAAAACGCTTAAAATAATATCAAATATTGAGCGACCGAAATAAAATCACAATAAAATGTAAACTAATTTGAACTATTCCTTTTCCAATGAATGTGGATAGAAACTTTTTTAGAAATGGTTTTCCACACAACCACATATATACACGGGTGTACTAGCCGCCAGCAAGCCTAATAACTTAGCTTTTAGTGACGACATCTAATGTGATAAGTCAGTCGGTGTCGGTTTTTGTTAGCCATGAATAGTGCGCAATGAATTCACACAAAGTAACACACACATATCATTGTATTTTTGTTTCGGACGGAAAAAGCAGTGCTTTGTGTGTGTGTGTGCTGCCATTATTTATAAACAACCACAAATTACAATTTAAACGATTTAAAATAAAATAAAATACCACAAAATGTATTCACTTTTGTTTTATTGTTTTTAATTTGAGAAAATAACTCATTTTTAGTTACTAGTAACAATAGAATGTTGCGATTTAATATCATGTGTGTACATGTTTCATCCTTGTACCAGTACACAATAATTTATGTCAATATTATTTTTAAATATTTTCGTTGACTAACAATAATACATTTAATACATAAATAATTGCTGTCCCATTATGCTGACGGACAAAATGCTTTATACTCTGTTCAGAATAACGTTGACCCCTGCACTTTGTTGGTTCTGTAATTCGGACAGAACAAAGTCACGCAGTTCTGTGTATGCCTGTTCCAAATCGTGGTTGTGAACAACTTTATCGAAATTACCATCTGCAATACCTTTACATAAAAAAGTTTCGAATTAATAAATAAAAATAAAAAGGTGATTATATATTTAGCATACCATATTCCATTTCAACTTTAGCTGATGCTAGGCGTTTCTGAAGACTTTCCTCGGTTTCGGTTTTACGTTCACGCAGACGCCTCTCCAATTCCTCGAGCGATGGAGGATACACGAACACAAGAACTGGATTAAGGTCAGAGTTTCGAATTTGCTTCACACCTTCGATTTCAATGTCTAGCACACAAACTTTGCCCAAATTCTGAACGTTACGCACGGATTGTTTGCTATGATATAATTATTTAGAATCGACAACAAAATTTCATAATTTTATGATTGCAGATACCTTGTACCGTACATGTTTCCACTGAACGTAGCTGTTTCCAAGAATTCGCCTTCTTTAATAGCATTTTGCATATCTTCCAGAGTAACAAAATGATAGTGGATACCATTTTCTTCGCCAGAACGGGGTTTTCGTGTTGTATGGGAGACGCTAAACAATAAAAAATGTAAGACTTATTTGTGGAAAAAAGGAAAAAAAACTTGCCTAAATCCAAATGTAGATGGCAACTCTTCAAATAGTTTTTTCAACAAAGTGCTTTTTCCTGAACCTGATGGGCCGCATAATACAAGTGGGCGAGGACCTTGTTTTACCATGGTTGAGGAATATGCTAAACAAATACAGAGCAAATAAATAACACACAATAATGTCAACGAAATAAAACAAACAGTGAAATTCTAAAATACTCAAGTACCAGGATTAGTCATCTTATGTGTTCAGCTGTTATGAGTAGACTGAATTATTTAATAGAGATACTAATAGAATATATATATATAAGTAAGATCGATATAAAAACGCATTCAATATCGGTACACGCACAGTTAATAAATAATTAAAATAGCAGCATTTCAATGATGATCACCCCTTATACAAATGTTTTGAACATGCAAACATTGACAAGATATAATTTATTACTTATCATTTCAATTTATCTACAGCTACAAACTACACGCAATAAATAATTCCAATATAAAAGGTTTCGGTCTGTTTAGAATAAACGTTGTTTTTCATATTTTAGTATGAATTAAATTATTAATAAAGAATTAAAACTAATATTCTGTCTGTATAACAACAATATTTTTTTTTAAATAATAGTAAATAGTAAATGTTGTCTGAGACAATGTAAATCTATCTTATAATTTCAACAAAGACGACGAATTTCTAAAAGCAAAAACTAAATAATATTTTTAAAGTGCCGTGCAGTTAGTAGAAGATTTTTTGCAAGTTTAAGACATTACAAAATTAAAATCTTTTATGGTTAATTAGCCACGAATATCGGAGATGAGTTCTACAGTTTCAATTAAGTTATATCCCAAAGATAACAAGTATTTGTTCTGATTTAAGTAAACAATAAAGACGTATTTTTGTGCATATTATTTATCTGCATTATTCTTGGCAAATCTTCCAACAATCTATTTTTAAATAAATGCGTCGTGCACTTTGATATTTCCAAAAGAGTATACTATTATTAATACAATATAAAATGTAGTGTTAAAAGGTATGCACACACTCTACAAAGGAGCAATAAATATAAACAGTTATTATAATATATTCTAACCATTAAATTATAAACTATAAAGATTATTATATATATAAAAATTATAACATATACATATAACTTTTTACTACGTTGTACGTATTTACATTTAAATATTTGCAAGTTTCAAACATAAACACTGTCTAAAGTCTTACTATCTAAAATTAAAACGTAAACATTGAAATAGTTCCACTACATACTAACTCACCCCTCGTCAATAATACCAGCAGAGTGAGCATTTTATTTGTATTTTGTTAGTGTGTGAGTATATAAGCAATGATAAAAATTTAATCACACTCTTTCGGTCAAGTATAAAAAATGCGTGGCGTTGGTTAGAAAATGGTTAGCTGTGAAAAGTTCAGAAAAATGATGTACAAATTTTACCTTTTGCTAAGAAATTGGAATTTATATAAATGTTGTTCCGGGAATAAGTGAATAACAAAGGCTTTATAAAGTAGTTATTCAGCAATTGGCAGGTTTTCATTAAATGAAAATGAGATCAACAATTAATTTACAAAAAAACCATGCGCGAAACCGCAAGACAATTAGTCAAATCCCAGTCAAGTTATCAAGTATATTAAATGAATGAAAGCAAGGAGCAAGCAGAGAAACGTAAAATGGCATAAATGACAGTCAAATACAAATACCCAGCTGGTTATTTATTTTGACAGTTATATCTTAGAACGCATTTTATTTACGCTAGGTGGCGATAAAAATTATATTGGGAAACTACTAAATAATTTTGTAATTTTTGTAAAAAAAAATGAAAAATAATTTATATATGTTGTTTTGTTACCTTTCTAAGCGTTAATATTTATTTATTTTTGTTCAACAATTTGACACAAAATAAAACAGCATATATTTAATAATTCATATAACATAAAATAACATAAATTAATACAAACAAAGAAAATTAATATAATTTAACAAATAATAATGAAATAAACAACTTACTGTCCGGCAAAATAAACAATTTTTTTTTTTTTATTTATAAATGAAGATTTGTAATTCGGAAGTTTTTTTTACATTGTCCAATGTGATGCATCCTAAGTTTTAAATATAAATAATAGAATTTTGTGGTTATCTAAAATAGACTGATGGATGATATGCTCATCCATGTTATTAAAAATGTTCAAATGTTCAAATGTTTCTCTTCATCTTCACATACCAATTGTTTATCTTCAAATAAAATTTCTTCTTCTTCAAAAACAATTTGATCTTCTACAATCGATATTTCACTTTTGGAACTGTTTTTATGTAAACATGATTTAAATTTTTTTTTTTTAATTTAAATATTTTGATGACACAGCTCGATTATTGAAAACGTAGTTTTTCCTATTAGCTATTATTAGAATAATCTGATTTTTGAAAATGTAGACAACAAATTTCACTCTTTTTTTTTTTATATAGACCAGCATTTTCTTGATTATTCAGAATTGCCTTTACCCACTTTTGTCAGGAATGATCGAGTTAGTGGTTTGGATATTTTGTGGCGAAGTCAAACAACAATACTATTTTTTTAATTTATTAAAGTTTTCAGTTCTCAATAATTCATTCGGAGATGTTACTGGGCAATGCATATTGCGTCTGCTATCCCAGTAATGCTTAGATGAGGAGTAATGCCCTCACAAAAACATCCGATCGTTCGGGGTAGGCCCGTATAACCCTAGGTCGAGTACAGTCTCGACTGAAACGGTTCACCTAGCC